>JAEANM010013179.1:0-14510 GCA_017656035.1 Myanophis thanlyinensis | reverse complement strand
AAAAAATAAATAAATAAATCATAAACTCATTGATGTTTATAGAAACACAATGCTGGTCCAATGCAGATTGGTAGCTACATTTTAAATCTATCTACGAACCCACAGTAAATGAGATAGTAGATTGTACTCCATAACTTTCAGTGAAGAGGCATTCTTCCTGCAGTGGATTGATTTGGGCTGATAATAGGTTTTTTTTTATAAAATGTATGTACGCATGCACTTACACAAACACATGCTGGGGTGACATGATAGCATGCTTTCCAATATCTTAGGGGTTGCCTTAAAGAAGAGAGAGTCAACCTATTCTCCAAAGCACCTGATGGCAGCACTAGAAACAATGGATGGAAACCAATCAAGGAGAGAAGCAATCTAGAACTAAGTAGAAATTTCCTGACAATTAAAACAAGTAATCAGTGGAATGACTTGCCTCCAGATGTTGTGGGTGCTCCAACACTGGAAGTTTTTTGAGACAACCATTTATCGGAAATTATATAGGTTTTCTGCATGAGCAGGGGGTTGGACTAGAAGACCTCCAAGGTCCCTTCCAACTCTGTTATTCTGTTACATGTACCTGTAGGCTTAGACTTCTTTGCACTGCAGTGATCAATCAATTATACTTCAGGATTCCTTGTGTGCAATAAAGATTCTAATCTCAATGAATCGTGTTTGAGACTCCCTTGCCAAGTCAAGCCAAGTGCTGAGTAAAAGGTTAAATGTCTCCCGAGCTGTGATTTACTGCTGAACCCTGATGTGAAACCTGCCATAACTTCCTTGAACAGGCTTGTTTGGCACTCGTATTATTTTCTCTCACACCTAGACAGACATTTAGTTTATCCCAAGTCTTACAATTGTTAAGCCTTAGTAGCTTTAGAGTGGTCACATTTAAGATGTTTGATACCCTTGGCTGTTTATAATTATTCTGTTTTCTGGAATCTGTCCAGACAACAAGGGTTACTAGACATCTTACAAATATAGTAAATTAAAAGAAATATACTACAGGTAGTCCTCAAGTTGCAAACACAATTGAGACCAACATTTCTGTTACTAATTGAGACATTTATTAAATGTTTTACAACCTTTCTTGACACAGTTGTTAAGCGAATCACTGCAATAAGTTAGATTAGTTAGTAACATGGTTGTTAAGTGAGTCTGCCTTTCCCATTGACTTTGTCAAAAGATGGCAAAAGGTGACCACATGACCCAGGGACACTGCAACTGTCATAAGCATGAACCCGTTGCCAAGCATCCAAATGTTGATCACTTGATCATGGAAATGTTGCAATGATTGTGTGAAAAACTATCTTAAGTCACTTTTTCAGTGCTGTTGTAACTTTAAACGTCACTAAACAAACTGTTGTAAGTGGAGAAGTACTTAATGTATTATTTCCATTGTATGTAGTGTACACTAAATTTAATATCACAGATTTACTATCCATAAGAAATATTAAAATATACTTTTATCCACAGTAATCAGGAAATGCCATACAATATACTGTACATCTGAACTTATGGTATACCCTTGTGATATGTTGACACTATTTTAGTCTTCTTCTCCAGAGTGTAAATGTAACAAAGTGAAGCATAAACTCCATTGTCACTTGCCTACTGAACAGTAGTTTTCCTGTGGCCTAAACAAGTGGAATTGTCAATTTCCTTATTCACCGGCAAGACAGAAGGACACTAAGAGGTCAAACAGCCACATCTTAAATTTGTTACTCCTAATAATCCAAGTTTGTAGTCGCAACACAAAACCAGAAAATCTAAGGCATTAATAACTCTCTTTGCCTTAAGGAATAACTGTGGATAAAACTACTTGGGGCCATAGTGACATTTTCTCCAGGTTATTTTCCAGGGGAGTTTTTATTTGGAAATATAATATGAAACTAATCTTTTTAGCTTTGCAGAAGAATATCACTTCGTGCTTTGTTTACATCTGTAAACTAAATGTGTTACACATTAACGTAACAATGCAAATACATGATGTAATCTATATGTGGAAGAACTGGGACTGTTCCGGTTTTGCTTCTTGCATATTATATTAAATATAAATGTACTTCCTAAATTCTCTCAAGTGCTGTTTGAGCAAAATATGTGTTTGAACATGACTTATTTGTTCTATGTATTCTAGATGAATGTGTGAATTTACTTCTTTGGCTTAACAATGAATTTACTCCCTGGGTCTAACATTGGGTAATATGGAAGTCCTTTCTATGGATGTTACTTTACTAGCAACTCATTTACATCCTTTTGAAATTATATAGTCATTTATAAGGGATTAATTTCCACCCAGTTTCTGAGCAACAGTCCATAGGATTACACTTAGTTGTTAATCTCCTACCATCCCAACCTAATTGTCTTGCCTATTTTTTCCTCTACCCAACCATATATGAAAGGAGCATTTTGGGACTGATATAAAAATGCATGAATACCACAGTAAATCAAGAACATGCCAAACATGGTTTTTAAGTTGACAGGAGATAAGTTGCTCTTTACAAAACTGAATCCTGTCAAGATTTTCATTCACTCCATATATGACACAGAACATGAGAAATTTCTTTAACACATATTTGTGGAATACCACATTTGGCACTTTTTTAACAGAATTGGGAAAAGAAGCATTGTGTGTGGAGGTTGGCTTCAGAGTTAGCCTGGGAAAATAAGCCACAAGTGTCTTCCCTGTGACTATACACTAAAATAAACTATGTATGTTCATGTATGTATGCTTTCTATTTTAAAGCTCAGAGCTCAAAATTGTGAGCAAGATAATTTCACTCTGTTTTATTCAACATTCTGATGGCATAGGCCGTCAGCCTCTCAATCTGTGTGCATATTCCTGGTTTAATATAATTCCCAAATGATCTACACAAATACACGTGGCACACAGTCCTTCCTGGAATCTGCAAAAGCTGATGCTTGGAAGAAACAGTGAATATCTTTAAAAATGTTTACACATTCAAGGATCCACTTTTTCCCAAAGTGCTCTGACCTTTTAGAATATTTTTTATCCCTTGCGTTCTTATGTTTTGGATTTGTGGCTAGTATACTTAACTAAAGCAGAAAGAAATCATCTTCTTTACAAAAGTTGCCTGACACCTGGTCATAAGACTTGCATTTTTTTCTGAATGAGTGGACATATGGCCCACCTATTTCATTTCTGCTTGGAATAATTTGCATTTGAAAGAGATACCTTTCAATCCACTTCAGCCAGCTAATTCAATATTAACATTCTCTACCCATGCTTCTCCAATGAAATACAGCAAAGATTCTAACAGGCTCAAATGCCCCCCCTCCCCCCCATCTATTCTCCATGTATCCTTGTAAGATGGCTGGGCTCAAGTGATTTCCTTGAGATAGATAACTGAATTCATAAAACCTGATGGCAGATCAAGTAGACCTTGCTGTATCTTTTTTAGTCATGGAATCAGGAACAACCCACTGTTCAGACATAGTACTGAGAACTGCTGACTGCCTGTCATGTACATCTTACATTCTACATGTTGTATATTGATGTGGAATAGCATAACTGTTTAGAGTTAATAAAATGATTTTAAAAATTATACAATTTTAATTTGTATGTATTTTATAAAATATAAAGCATGTATAAAATTAAACAAAATTTAACAGAACCATTGTTTTTGTATGCCCACAATGATGGAGGAGACACAGAGATTATATGATTTATACATGATCTGTTTTCAGAAAAAAAAGGTCAATATGATTTCTTATTTATTAAACAAATTTATATAGCTATCCATCTATTATTTCTTAAGACATTTACATCACCAGAGATTCTTCTTCTGGAACTTCTAAGCTGCTTTTTGGTAAGAGGTATGGAACATCCCATCCTCAGATAATGAAAACATATAAGCTCCATTGCTAGTTTTATTGAACTGGGCTTTCACATATGGAGAAACCAGATATTTCTCAAACAAGAACAGTTAGTATTTTTGTTCAGAGTTAGCCTCTATTCTACTAGCAATGTTAATCAAATTGGCTATTGCAATTGCAAGTACCAAATGAACTGGATGTTCAAAAGAATAATTAATAAGGCCCTCTTACTGAATTTTATTCCTAATTTTTATCACCATCCCTAGAGTTTTTTTTAGAAGTGCCTACAAATATGGGCTTTGTTCTATAAATCAGGTGTGTCTAATGTAGTTTTGAACGTCCTATGCTTTTGGGATATTGCACTTATTGTACCAGTAGACCTCCCCTAATATGCCTGGTATTTCATGATCAACTCTCAACAGCATGATTCTACAGCAGAACATGGGTGCAATCTTTCTCTATCCATTTCTTCTTGGCAGCTGAGATTAAGAGTCTCTGAAAGTGGCTAGCTATGATAAATTGAAATAATACAATGACCAAACATTTTGAATCTGGCCTCAGTAAACCTCCTCTATAGGCACACCAGTACATGTATTTCTGATGACTGTGGTTCCTGGGTGAAATATTATGGACTACAACACAGCCCTCCAAAAGATCTCTATCTCATGACTGGCCATAGTGGGATAAGAAAATTATAGAAGCTTTTCTACACAGTCAGTAAGCACTGGACTTTAACTCCATGCAGCTTAATGGAAACTAATGGCTAAGATCCCGATAACCATGTTATCTGCCTCATATTTGTGGACAGAAGGTTTCTTTAGTAATGGGTGGGGACTCTTTCCTAACTTAAAGACTTGCTTCTGGCTTGAACTCAGTCTTGCCTTGCCCAATCACAGAGGTTGGAAAAATTCTTACACTGCCTTGGATAACTTCCAGGTTCTCTACAAAGTTCAAAGACCTCCAATTCTCCTTCACCTATTCACCTCCTATCCAGCAGAGGTAATGGCTTGCATCCTTTTCTTTGAAACATCTTTAATTCTTAAGAAAACTTTTAAGAGCAAAGGACCTGTAGGATATTCTGCACTCTTTGAGAAGCATTTTCCTCTAGTCTGGAAAGAGGAAAGTGCGTGCAGAAGTAGAATTGGTGTATTTAAAACTGATTTAAATTGAATTGTAAGATTCAATTATCTCCTTGCTCTGACCTTTCAACAGCTATTTTTTGGGGGAAGAGCTTTTCAAAGGCTTTATCCTAAGAATAGGTTTGATGTAGTGGTTAAGGTACAGGGCTAGAAACCAGGAGACTCTTGAGTTCTAGTGCCACCATAAGCTGCCCTGAGCTTGTCCCTTTCTCTCAGCCCTAGGAAGGAGGCAATGGCAAGTCACTTCTGAAAACTTTGCCCAAGAAAACTGCAGACAGTTGTCCACTCAGTCTGCGAATGGGACAGGATTGAACAAAAAGTGGGGGGACTCTCTCTAATGAATACAGAAAGGTGAACTCTGCCCTAATTAATTGCTCAAAACGAGCCAGATTCATAATTCTAACCTCCGTGGCTTTCTTCTTCAAAGCTCTTAGCAGCATCTACTTAAGTAGATGGGCAATTTCTCCCACCCCGGTGACGTCTGAATAGCCAGAAACCAGCCCAAGATTGAATCTATGGTTCAAACTCTTCTTGCGAGGGGGAGGAGGAGTTTTCCCGCACCGCATCCGCTTCCCACAGGCTCGCGCGACAACGGAGGCTTCCCGCTTCTCTGATCTCCTCCGAAGGGTCCAGCAGTTCCACCCAAAACAACCAACCGGTTGACCTGAGAATCTTCCTCCCTCCAGGATATCCTGCAAAACTTCCTCTTCGTGTTTCAAAAACTCTCTTGAAACTTGTTGATTTCGCGAGAAAAACGCGCCTTCTTCCCCAAAGGTGTCACTGGCATAAAAAGTTTTAGCCCCAACAACCTCGCATTGCGAATCGCCCCACTTCTGTAAAACTGGTACCATAAGCCACCGTGTACTCCTTAAACACACACAAACACACACACACAACCTTCTCTACCCGTTTTGTACGTTACTTTAAAAAAAAAAAAAAAAGCAAGCAGCTTCCTGCTCGTCCTTGCCTCGCTCTCCTCCCCTTTTTGGCTTTGAGAGTTTCTGAAGCCTTTCCAGCCTTTTTCCCTTTCCCCGCGCCGCCGCCTGCCGCGAGGGGGAAGGTAGTTTTGTCCAACAGGCTGCCCCGGTGGCTGTTTTCGTCCCCTTTCATCTCCCACCTTCTTCTTCTTCTTCTTGGGGGTGAAACGGAAACCGGTGAGTGGGTTGATGAGGAATGACGTGTGAAAACAAGAGTGACTTTGTACGGTTCCCGCCGCCAGACAACGGGCCAGTCATTCAGTGGCCTCGCCGGGGGAAAGAAGGCAGGGGCAAAAGAGAAAGCTGGATAGCTAGGCGCACCCGCTCATCTTGGAGCAG
The DNA here is from genome assembly GCA_017656035.1 of Myanophis thanlyinensis. NCBI lineage: Eukaryota > Metazoa > Chordata > Lepidosauria > Squamata > Homalopsidae > Myanophis > Myanophis thanlyinensis. The sequence goes on along the minus strand of JAEANM010013179.1, from coordinate 8,227 downwards.
AAGAAGACAACGAAAGCAAGCGTGAGAGCGAGACCTTCCCAACCCGGGCAAAGTTTGTTCGAGCGGAGGTGGGGAACCCAACCGCCTCCTCCTTCACCTCGCGGAAAACTGTAAGGGCATGACTAAGTTCCCGAACATGATCACATGAAATCACAGAGGAGAAGGAGGGGGACTTTCTCCATGTGCTGCAAGCTGCCGGAGAACTTTCTTCTAGCGCTGCTTTCCTGTCCTTGCTGGGTGCGTGTTTTGGGGGGAAGGCAATGACCGAAAGCAGAGATGCGGTGGGGGACTCATCTTCTCAGGAGCAGAAGCAAGACAGAGAAAGGAAGAAGAAGAAAAGGAGGAAGAAGAAAGATGTCAGGAAGGTGCGGGTTGTAGTTTCCAACCTGTTGCCTCCCGGGCCTGATGCGGAGACCTCCAGGCAGCCAGCTAACAATAGACTGAAGACCACCAAATACACAGCGGTGTCTTTCTTGCCCAAGAATCTCTTTGAACAGTTCCACCGCTTTGCCAACGTCTATTTTGTTTTCATTGCCTTACTTAATTTTGTACCTGCTGTCAATGCCTTCCAACCGGAGCTGGCGTTGGCCCCAGTGCTCTTCATCTTGGCAGTTACAGCAGTCAAGGACTTGTGGGAAGACTATAGCAGATACCGGTCAGACCAGGAGATCAACCATATGGAATGTTTGGTCTACTGCAGGTAATGGGATCTAGAGAGTGGTGTGGAAAAGTGGACCAAAATTCAGAGGAGGGGTGCCATGTGAACAGAATGGGATAGGGACTAAGACGACTAAGACAGTTTTTGAAAAGTCTGTGCTGGCTAACTCTTGCTAACTGTTTACTGCTTTCCCCAATTTAAGCTAATACAATGACCTCCAATGACATAGTTAAGTAATGGTAGATTATAGGCATCAATGTGTCTATGCCACTTGAAATGTATGAGTGCATTTCATTTACTTGAAAACATAGTGCGTAATCCCCTGTCTTGGTTCATGCTATTTCCTACCTTGATGTCATACTAGCCTATGTGTCATACTAACTGTCCACTATAGACTTTGAATACTCCATTCACCTTTTCCTTTCTTCACTTTCAGAAGAATATTAGAAAACAATGTTGTGTTACTATATTAATACAGTTTTCAGGTAGACTGCAGCCCACTGGTTAATTTCTTTTTTTCCGGCAATATATTTCATTTTTATTTCACTACTTCCCTCTGCACTTTTCTCTGTATGGGCTTTGTTTATATGAAATCGTGCCACAAAGGCTCTATTCTATGCATTTTTTTTCCTGCGGGAGAGAAAAAAAAAGGCCACCACTAGAAATTGGCTGGTGGACTCACAGAAGTTTTTTTTCCATAGAGTTGTGGGGAAGTGTAATCATACCACATTGACCTATTTCCTGACGGTCTTTGGTTGGTTGCAGTTATCCCAACCTTAGAATCGAAAAGCCAAAAGGCATGGCTGCCAGGAAAAAGCAGGGCTGCTTTAAGGTGATTCAAACAGGTACTATGTCAATCATTTCTCTAGTGTATGCACTATGTCCAAAACTGGGCTTTGGATTTGAGGTGCTGTGCAGCCTTTAATAGGCCTTTGATCTAGCATAACTTATTTTATGATCTATAAATTGCACTGAAATAGTTGGGACCATGTGATTAGAGAACCACGTGGAAATCGAACTTTTGAATAAACTTTCTCATAATTACTATAATGGAGTGAGATTTTGTGAACTACAAAGCTTGTGCAAGTCTGATTGACTCCATGTATTAGTGAGTGAAGTCTTGCTATGTTATATTCTTTTTCCCAAAAGTATTTGCTTGACGGCTTTTTAAAATTATGTACCTTCACTCAATTTCTTCCAATTTAATTGATACTGCTAATGCTTACTAATATTTTCCTGCTAATTTTAGGCATGGGGATAATATTTTTTTTATCCAGTATGAACTTAAATGTTTGTGTATGGTTCCCATAACGCTGTTTGGTAAACATTAAATTACCAGCGAGTGATTACAGTACTTAAATTACTGGAATGTATGGAGCAGTATAATCTGTTGTCAGTTAAGTTTCATGTAGTGTGAAATTATGACTGAATTCTAAAATGCCTTATTTCATTAATGCATCTTTGAGATTATTTCACAGCAAAAAGGGGCTTTATTTATAGCTATAGTAGTAATCCTCCCCTAATAATTTTAAACCTTGTTATATTAATGTACAGTTAAACCTTTGATGACCCAAAAGAAAAAGACGATATGGTACACGTGATAGCAACACGTGAAATAACCTTTTTTGTCTTTGCATCTCCAAGGTCTGATCTGTGTACTCATTTAATACCTTCCTATATAAATGAATTGGTGAAAAGACAAGCTTTATTGCCAAATATATTCCTGATCATGTCCACATTAGATACAGGTAGTTCTTAATTTACAATAGTTTATTTAGTGATTGTTCCAAGTTACAACAGCACTGAAAAAAGTGACTTATAACCATTCTTCACATTACAACCATTGCAGCAGCACCCTGATCACATCATCAAAATTCAGACACTTGACAACTGATTCATATTTATGACAGTTGCAGACTGCCAGGGCCAGGTGGTCATCTTTTGTGACCTTCTTACAAGCAAAGTCAATGGGGAAGCTATTGGTAGATTCACTTAACAATCAGATTACAACCTTAGCTGCAGTGATTCCCTTAACAACTGTGGCAAGAAAAGCCATAAAATGGGGCAAAATTCACCTAATAACCATCTCACTTAGCAACAGAAATATTGGGCTCAATTGTGGTCTTAAGTTGAGGAATACTGTACCTGCTTGCTTCTACTATAGTCACAGACTATAATAAATATTGTATTCATGTTTCCATTTGTCTTCATTTTTATGCCTGTGTTAATGGAAAACCTGTCTGGTTACAGTGTCTTAGCTAAAGAGCTAAGGTTTAATCGCGCCATGCAAGCCTGCATTAAAAAAACATCATTTAAAGCGTAAAGTCTTGTCTTATTTGAATTGTTTAAGTGAGATGGTAGTAGCATGTAAATATTATTTTAATAAATACCATTATTTTTTTTACTGAATGGCAATCTTCTATCTCGATGTTTCTCAGTCTCAGCAACTATAAGTCATGTGGACTTTAACTCCCAACATTCCCTATGCCGGGTGGGGAATTCTGGTAGTTGAAAGTCGCACATGTTCAAGTTGCTAAGGTTGAAAAACATTGATTTATCTAAACTCGTTTGAAGGGCCAAGAGCCTTTTGCTTTGGGATTACGTCAGTGCACAAGACACCGATCTAGGAAAGATAGTCCTTAATGAAACTCAGCCACAAATTCTAGTTGCCTGTGATTGTCCTCCTCTTGCAGACCTCTATAGTTAAAAGAGAATGCACAAATGCATCTTTCTTACGCCTTATTAGAAATAGTTCAATTGACCTAAGAAGCACAGCAGACAATACCGTACCAGAAACAATTAATGCAAACTGTTTAAGGTGCAATCAATGATAGTCATTTATCTGTAGGTTATATCTCAGGGAGAGACTGGCTGATGAGTCTGGGTTCAAAAATGATTAGGATCAGTTGTACCTGGTTAGACTAGACTGGCTGGAAGAGGTTGGAAGAAAGCAGTGGCAAATCCTTTCCATATTCAGCCAAGATTACATGGATGTCATCAGAAGTTGAACCTGATTTGAGCTGACTTCTCAACTGTTAAGGTCCAATGTACCTGGACTGACAAACTCAGTGATCTGGCTTAAAATACCAGTATTCTTAAGCCTTTTATGTTGTGATGCCTGCTCTTTTGAATGTCAGTCCTCCAGAGAATACATGGTCCCAACCCCATTGCCTTTCCCAAGGCTTTAAAGACATGGCTTGTCATCAGGCCTAGGGATCTGGGTGTGTATCTGAGCCTGTGCGAAGGCTATATTAATCTGTGTTATGGTTCGTTTGTTTTTTAACCTTGGTTGTAGTATGTTTTATTTAATTGTTGATGTTTTATTCTGTTTTTAATTATTGTTAACCACTCAAAGTCATGCATTTGGAATGAGCGGCCATGTAAATATTCTTTTTTTTTTAAAAAAGTTTTAAAAATTCAGAGCAGCTTCCCTTTCTCTTTGAATGGTGATCATTCAATAATCAATTGAAGTTTGACAAACTGGTTAGGCTCCCTCCCCGCTTGTGCTCTTTCCTTTCTGAACATTTTACTGTATCTATCTTCTAGAAAACTTCTGGAGATGTGAACAGTAAAAGTGTGGTGATAGAACAATAGTATTCTGAAGTTTTATTTTATTTTTTTATTTGGATAGGTACATGCAGGTAGTCCTCGACTTACAACCAGAATACTATTCGAAATCTCCATTGCTAAGCAAGACAGTTGTTAAGTGAGCAACATCCCATTTTATGACCTTTATGCTATGGTTGTTAAGTGTATCACTGAAATTGTTAAGAGAACCACTGAAGTTGTTAAGTGAATCATGCAGTTGTTAAGTGAATATGGCTTCTTCCCCTTTGACTTGGCTTATCAGAAGCAACCTAAGAAGGTTGCAAATGAAATCCCAGGACTCTGGGACCATGTAACAGCATGCTGGTTGCCAAGCATCCAAAGTTTGATTAATTAACTCTGGGGATGCTGCAACAATCATAAGTGTGAAAATTATGACCTTAAGGCACTTTTTCAGTGCCATTGTACCTTTTAATGATGATTAAATGAACAGTTGTAAGTTGAGGATTACTGTAATCATTATAGCATCTGGAATCTGTAGTAGAAGCTCTTTGAATATTTGCAGGGATTTGTTATTGGACAATGAAGAGCAATAAAGACTTCTTTTGAAGTTGGTAGATGGAGGATAAAATTTCACGGAGTGAAGCTCAGAATGTTGAGACTTTATTTAAAAATAGAATAATAAGTGAATTAGAAACAAGATATACTGGAAGAGCTTTAGAAGTCTTCTCAGATCTTAATTGTATATTTGTATATACAATCAGATAACAGATTCTTATGAGTTGCTTCATCTTCTAGCTGATATTCTTTGGTGTGCTAGAAGATAACACAGGATATGGTGAATTTTACTAGGAATGTGAGATAGTGGTAAAGTCGGGAAAAGTAAGATAATTTGCTGTTATCTTTTAGTTGGAAAAAATTAATCCATCCTTGGGTTTTGAAAATCTGGGTGGCATAGCAAACCACAGTGTTATAAGTATCGCTGTAGGAGCAATAATAAGTTTGGAATTGTGGCCAAAGACTGCAATATCAATATATTGTGTGACAAGGTGCACAACTTTTCATTGTATCTTCTTCTAACCTTGTGTATACCACTACCTAGCAGTGTAAAACAAGTTCCACGTTTAATGATACAAATTGGAATCCAAGTAAATACAGGTAGTCCTTGCTTACAACAGTTCATTTAGTGATCATTCAAAGTTACAACAGTACTGAAAAAAGTGACTTATGACAGGTTTTCACACTTATTAGTCTTGCAGCATCCCCATGGTCACATGATCATAATTCAGGCGCTTAGCAGCTGACGCATATTTATGATGGTTGCAGTAGCTCAGGGTCGTATCATCTCCTTCTGCAATCTTCTGACAAGCAAAGTCAAGATTCACTTAACAACCATGTTATAACTTAAGCCAGATTCACTTAACAACCATGTTATAACTTAATTGCCATGATTCATTTAACAACTCTGGCAAGAAAAGTCATAAAATGGAGCAAAATTCACTTAACTGTCTCGCTTAGCAACATAAAATTTGGGGTCAATTGTGGTTGTAATTTGAAGACTAACTGTGTAAAGCTTTTTGTTATTGACTGAATTCTTAATTCTTAACAAATCCCTTAATCAATATCATGGCTTTAGGTGAATATTTGCTGTTAATGAAGGTAAATTTTAAAAAAGAAAAGAAAAGGATAGACAGTAATGAACTTAGATCTCTAGTTAATGTAACTCTTTAACCTTTTGGTTGGATGGCTTACCCCTGACTGTTGCATTGCTTCTAAAAATTTGTAATTAGTGACTGTTATATGATATTCATATATAATAATTTTCAATTTGCAAGCCTGACTATAAAAGGAATTCTATAGCAAGATAAATATCTTTCTTTTATAAAAATAGGAATCGCAGCAATAACTCAAATGTAACATTGGCATATCCTATTATTTAGTGGAATATTCAAGTTTCATTCATTTATTTATTGAGCAATATTTATAACTTGCTCAAATCCAGAGTTATTCCAGCAGTGAACAGCAGAACATAAGCAGCAAATTTGAAAACAAAACTACAAGGAAAGTAAAACAGCCATGTTGTTATGCTTATGTTAGATACCTTAATTCAATAAAGTCTGAAAGCACATATTAATACAATTTATTAGCAGAATTGAAGGAAGATTGGTCCACCTATAACACCAAGGAAAGGATATTGCATAGGGTGGAGGCCAGCACAAGGAAGGTCCCTCACCTAGTTCACACCCCATGAGATAATCTTAAATTAGATATGGTAATTGAAACCATATTCCATGTATTGGGTTAGCGTAATTTTTATAGGGATAAATGGACTCCTTTTTATTTATTTATTTTATTCCTTTTATTTCCTCTTTTGTAACTGTGTCCAGGACAAGTAGCAATAGGACTTAAACTTATATACCACTTTATAGTGCTTTACAACCCTCTCTAAGCAGTTTACAGAGTCAGCATATTGCCCCCAACAGTTTGGGTCCTCATTTTACCTACTGTGGAAGGATGGAAGGCTGAGTCAACCTTGAGCCTGGTGGGATTTGAACTGCCAAACTGCAAGCAGTCAACAGTCAGCAGAAGCAGCCTGTAATACTGCATTCTAACCACTGCGCCACCGAGGGCAGTATACCTTTCGTATAGAAAGTTTTTACCTCCTGATTCTAACACAGTCAGCTCTGTGACTAAGATCTATGTCACTGACATTAAAACATGCACTCAAATAATATATTTCTGAATATTGTTTTTATTTGATGTTATTTTTTGTCCTGTCTTTAATCAGAAGAATAAATATGGAGGTGTGTACAATACATGAGTGTGTAAATATTGTCTTACCTCCAAACTTTTTAAGCAAATAGAAAATCAGAATCCATTTTGTATATCCCATAAGCTCCACAATCAATTCATAAACCAGAGGTATGATTTGTGGCTTGTGAAGAAAAATCTTAAGTGATCCAAGTCTTCCTTTTACTGATTTTTGAAATTAATGTTTTATTAATTTGTGATTGAAGATTCAAAATCTCTTGGACCTCATCAGGTGCATTTTGCGTTCTAGTATACCCATTTAAAAGTGGTGACTGAACTTACTGTTGGAAGGGGATGACAACAGTAGTGCTTATTCTTCAGCCTAGTGCTCTTGTGAATATTAGTATCATTGGTGATCTTCCTTGGTCACATGCCAAGCTCTATATCCCAACTGTGCAATGTAGCAATAGCAATAGCACTTATAAACTTCTTAGTGCTTTACAGCCCTCTCTAAGCTCTAGGTCAGTATATTGTCCTCAACAACTTGTGTCCTCATTTTACCGATCTCGCAAGGCTGGAAGGCTGAGTCAACTTTGAGCCTGATGAGATTCGATCTGCCAAATTGCAGTCAGCTGGCAGTCAGCAGAAGTAGCCTGTAATACTGCGCTCTAACCACTGTGACTCCTGTACCAAGGGATCAACCTCTTACTTCTATGAACAGTTCTCTGTTTCACATAGGACATTTGAAAAACAAAACAGTGATGCACATTTGCAAGCAGGTGTTTTATTTCAAAAAGGTCAATTTGTTTAGGAAAAAAAAACAGTTGAAAAGTGAATTCAGATGATGGAGAGTCTCAGAAATGATTGGGAATGACATCACTATTTTTCTTTGTGGTCAAAGGTTGTTTTGAGTTGTCTGTGCCTTCTATAGAAGACAATGTATATGAGTACCAATAGTTTATTTCCAAACTGCCAAACATGTTTACATTCCCCAAATGTTGGGTAGCTGCCACGTAAACTATCCAAAATGCACAGCAACAAATATAGAGATTTTTGAACCATAATGTTAATGGCCACTCTGCATTTTTTGGACTTCTGGAATATTGTCGATGATGCTAGGATCACCCTAGCTCAGACATGGGCAAACTACGGCCCGTGGGCCACATCCGGCCTGTTGGGTTTTTTAATCCGGCCTGCCGAACTAGTTACTAGCAGGAACCAGTCCAATGAAAAGCTAAGCATTATGTGCTCTGAAGTAAATTATTAACTCAG
>JAEANM010013178.1:0-14510 GCA_017656035.1 Myanophis thanlyinensis | reverse complement strand
TTGGCGACTTTAAGATGTTTGGACTTCAACTCCCAGAATTCCCCAGCCAGCAAAGCTGGGAGTTGAAGTCCAAACATTTTAAAGTCGCCAAGGTTGAGAAACACTGCCTTAGTGGCTTCATGCTAAGGACTAGAACACATGGTCTCCCAGTTCTAGTGCAGTAAATTTAATTGCTGTATCAAACTGGGTTCCATTAAGCTATTTATAATCTAGTAAAATAATTTCTGTACGAATCAGCAATCTGTTAAGTCATAGTAAACTTACATTTTGAAAATTCTGGCTTTCTTTCACATAGATATACTATATCTAGGAAACCCAAATTTAGATGGCTACTAGGTAACAGTAAAAGAATGGGGAAAAAACCCTGTCTTACTCCTACTACCCAGTTATCTGTAATCTGTATTTTTGCAGCCCAGACATGACAGTTGCTACTGTCATGTGCAACTTAGTTATAGCGTTTGAAATATAAATTTTAAAGATAAATGAAATATTCAAATACATTTAGAATTGTAACAAGTTTGACATATTTCCTCTAACTGCACAAGATTGAAAGAAACTGAAATTCTAAATAAATTCCTCTACCTCCCAGTTGAGAAGTGTTTAATTCTTACTCTGGTTAGCATAAGCAATTAAGCTCTTTGAACTACTTATATAAGAAGTTACTGTTTTCAATTAGCTTTTTATATTCAATCTTCCTTATTACTTAATTTTATATTTAATTTCCCCATTCAATTGACTGCTTGAAGCAGTTAATATTTAAAAAATATTTGTATTTTCAAATCCAAATAATACTTACTTATTCAAAAACATCCAGTAATTTGTAAAGTTAAATTTTTCCAGTGCCTTTTTGATCCTGGGAACTTTGCTCACTTCTCTAGACAAGCTGGAAATGGTTTTTTGAAAAAAAACATCCTGAAATAGATTTAATAAATATTGAGTATGCAAATTTGCCATGAAAGATGACAATAAAGTAATTCAATTTTCAGCCAAAATCCTTCAATTTTAAGGATTTTCAAATCCTTAAAAACAATTCAAAAGCAAGTTGTTGAGATGAACAGTACAGTCAACTTCACCCTCAACAGAATCTCAGTGTCATAAAAACATTACATCAATGTTTCCCACTGCAAGGAACATTTCCCAAAGTAGATACAGTATTATCTTCCTTTAAAAAGCATAAGTCATACTTTATTTTCTTCATTAATATATTATCATTGACCAAAAATTTCAATGTGGATTTCTTTTTACTTTCCTTTGAACAAACATCTTTAAAAACAGCTTTTGAAACTATGTTGGCCAACATCTGAATATGTTTAAAGATCTAGTAGCAAAACAAAAGGCACATTTGCTCAGGCCATAAATATTGAGAAAAGAAAATGGCTGTCCATCTAAATTAGCCCTGTTAGTTTAAGCAGCAGTATAAACTACTGTTTAAAAAAAATGAAGAAATTACTGTAAAATATTTGGCAGCTTACATTATGGCATCATTTGTATTTATTCTTACTTCTCTACCACATACTAAAATTCCACCATTCAAAATATTTCTCTATTTTAGTCTTTAGTCTGAAGATGTTTAATGTACAGCAGCAGTTCCTATACCTCAAACACAGATTAACTATTTGAAACAGTTAAAAATGTTTCTGCTGCTACCAGTAATATTTACTTGCCTGTCCCACTTGTTCATATCCTTTCATAACTAAACCAAGTTGCAAGATACAAGGTATTGTATACTGTTTGGCACCAATTACTTTCACCTATCCTTCTTAATGCAATTCAATATAAGATTAAGTAAGCCAATGAAGTTACTCTGTGGTATTTTTTTTTGTTCTATAGAGACATAAGGAGTGTTTGGGAGTCAGGCAGCATAGATATTTAATAATTATTATATTCACTAATTTTAGGTTACAATAATGGCATAATGACAATTTCTAAAAATCCTAGTATTTAGTTTCATATATTTCAATAAGCTTCTTCAGTAGTTCATGATCAGGATTAAAAAAAAATCTGCAACATCCAGAGGCTGAAAGCATCTAATATAATATTTATACAAAATCCACAAGCAGAAAGCATCTATATAAATCTAAAAAACAGCAACACTGTTGCTACTATCCTATCTACAAAACATGAAACAAGTGATATTTCCAAATATATCTGAAGATTCATGTAAGATAGAACTGGGAACATGGGATATTTCAAATTCCAATTGGGCTATCTTCCATTCATCAGAATGGAATGACAGCAGCAGTATCAGTTAAAAAAGCATCCATAACCCATTCTTACCCAAAAGGCAATTGCCACCAATGCATGTTTTGCCAAGCTACTTTAAACACGAGCCATTATAGCTACAAATTCTGTGGCACATAATCAAGTTAATAAGCTATCATGTGATTGTGCTAATCCTAAATTGTGAATTTTATATGTATGCTTGTAAGTGTATGCAAACTCTGATCCATAAAGGCACCAGTCATGGTTTGAGGTAACATGGAATTCCCTCATCTCCCCGAAATCTAAATCCGCCAGATTGCTCTCTTGCAGTATCCTCATAAGGAGAAACTGTGTGGAGTACATGAGGATAATCAAGTCTTCTCCTTGTCCAGAGATGAATCACAAAAAGCCAGTCCGGTCACTGGCTTTTCATTCCGCTTGCTATCTCCCTTTTCCATTAGGCCTCAACTGCACTAAACACTCCATAAAAAGCTGATTTTTAGAAGCTTCCTAAAAGCCAGAACGGCCCAAATTTCTGTGTCAAGATGTACCATGGGCTGCAACCAAAAAAGTCCTGTTATTCTCACTATCTTCATTATCTAACTAGCTGGGCTGACTCCTTTTGGAAAAGGCAACACTTTAAGGTAAGCCAATGTTCTGTTATATGGTGCTTTAAACCAGCACTATGAGACAGACCTGGAAGCAGTGCAGCAACCATAATATAGATGTTATTTTGGAGAGGCAGGCTCTAACTGCCAGCAGTCTGGTACTGCATTCCATTCCAGTTATAGCTTCCAGGTCAACTTCAAAGGTAAAGTGAGTTGCAGCAGTTCAATCACATGGTGATAACTGCCAAAGTTCCTCTCACCAGTGCTTCCAGGTCCAGATAACTGATGTATCACAAAAAGCTGAACAAGGTCTCTTTTTTGGACATAGTCAGCACATAATACAGTAACACTTGATTTACAACCATTTGTTTAGCTATCAAAGTTATAATAGCACTAAAAAAGTGACTTGACCAGCTCTGGCACATATGATCATCACAGCATCCCCATGGTCATGTGATCAAATGAAATCAAATTTTATTTGTCACATACACAGTCATACATGGTACGAAATGCATATGCAACCATTCACGACCATAGATAGTAGGGTGCTTGGCAAATGGCCTGTATTTACGACAGTTGCAGTCCCAAGGCCATGTGATCACCATTTGAAATCGCCAGCTTTCAACAAGCAAAGTCAATGGGGGAACTGGATTCACTTAATGGCTGCCCACAATAGGTCCAAATGTTGTGTACTATATCCAGATTCTGATAGAGGTCATACCCAAGAATAACTGATGCTGTTTGGTTGGGTAGAGGACCTAGAGGGATCTCGGATGGACAACCATGCAGTCCACAGATGGCAAAGTTCATATATAAAGCATCTTCTAAGATTCCAAATAACCTGTTACTATTGCAGGATTTTGCCCCAGTCACCTTCCCTTCAGTTGATATCTATCCCCAGAGGAATACAAGACATCATTTACAATTTAGTTACCTTTAACTTATTTCGCTACATGTACTTTCAGTTTCTGCTTTGTGTCTGTGACACATTTGTAATACAGCTAATATGCTTATAATGGTAGCTTGTTAGGTGTGAGCAATATTGCTTCTTGACAGAAAATATGCACGTTGTAGTAATATCAATGAACTGAGCATTTTTATCAAACATTTTCCTATATTGCTGTTTTGTGATTGACTCTTCCTAGTGGAGTCTGAGTTTTAGCATTGCTTTAATTAAAAAAATAAACTAAATATAAATTTAGTCTCAAATTCAAGGCTAGTTGAGAAACTATTTTTCTTAAGGTATACCAGCTCAAGTATTGCTGTAACTCTATTAATTCTATAATTATTGTATTTTATTATTTATTGTAAATTATCCAGAGTCCTATTGGGTTGAGGTGGTGTATAAATTTCTTAAATAAGTGAATATAAAAATGAATATAAATTACATGAATTCACAAGCACAATCAACTGACTTGAGTGGACACTGGAACAAAAACAAACGTTTACACATCTTAAAAGGAGATGTCTCAACACTACAAATCCTTCAAATGGAGTGAGCAATTCATTCATTTATTCGTGAATTTCTTATTCAAAGAACAATGGGACAATTAATATATTTACATATAATTACCATGCTGTTTGGGGACTTTAAAAAGTCTGTCCTCAAACTAAAGTTTGCTAAAATATATGTTTATAAATATATGACATATGTTCATAATTACAGTAAGACTATAATCAAAATTGGTGGGTGCTTATAACACGAACATTTGCACATTGCTCTAGAAATAGCTAAAGTTTCAGCTAAATTTGAAATAGTAGACCAACTATTATAACAATAAATCTCATTTTAAAGTTCCTACTTATCCTTCCAACTCTCTGGGTGATCTTTGGCCAGTCACCACCTCTCAGGCTTATTTATCTAACAGATTTGAAAAGTCCGCTGTCACCCCTATTTATTAGAACATTATTAATAAAAATAAGGGCCAACTGAGAAATAAGGGGACGTAAAATTAAACAAGAGGAATATAAAGCCCAGGCCTTTGTCGATGATTTGTTGTTTTTCATAGAAGAACTATTGGAGACGGGATCAAAATTAATGGAGAGAAAAATTTGGGGAGACAGCCGGTCTTACAATTAATACGGAGAAATGATGTTAATCAAAAATCTAGCAGATGAACAGGAGGAGGAACTAGAGGGGAAAATGGAATTGCACATGGTACCTTCTTTCACATTTGGTGGTTATGCCCGAAAATTTAAAATTACTGGATCAATATAAGAAACTAGATACAGGAAATTACAAAAAATTATTTAGAATTAAAAGCAGAAATATTTCTTCTAGAATTATGAAGGGGGGGATATACAAAAGGAATAAAATATTTAATAGTGCACATAACGGCAGCAGTGAGAATAGCACTTGCCCAATATTGGAAAAATGAATCTGTGCTGACAGAGACTTTAATAATCCAAAAGATTTTTGATTGTGCAGAAATAGACAAACTCACTCTGGAATTAAATGGAAAGGAAGACTCGGAATATTACAAAGTTTGGGAGCGCTGGTATCAATGGATTAGTAATGGAACTAAGTAATTAAATAACTGAAGAATATATAATTTAAGAATTAGAAATAAGGAATAATTAGTTCTAAAACACGTATTTATATTTGAACAATAACCAATATGTATGTACTGCACTGTACGTTTGGGGGGAAAAGGGACTGTATATTACACAAAATGTTTTTGTTTTAAAAAAGGTTTTTGTACATATGTAAAATGTATGGAATATTTTTTAAATTGTGTTTGTTTAATAAAGACTATTTTAAAAAAAAATTAAGTTTTTTTCTGAACTTGAAACAAACAAGTTTCGTGGAAGTTCTGCTGACTTCTTGATTAGACAAAGCAAAATGCATAATGTTTGGTTCTTCTGGTTTTAGTTAAAACAAAATCTGGGGTATCCTAGAGTGATTTTATGAAGTAAGAATTGTGCACATTGTTTCCTCCCTCCTTTCTTCACACCTAGTATGTCTCTTCTTACTGCAATGATCTTGGCAGCTCTCAATATGGCTTTATGGCATATTTATGGCAATAAAAAAACGGATCCTTTCAGCCATTTAAAATGGTGCCATGAGTTCACTAGGATGACAGCTAGCATGCCGTGAGCTGGGGCTCCAGCTGACAGCTGTAGGGCGCCACCCGACGGGGGAAACCTCGTCACAAACTGCTGCCCAGAGAATAAAAAATAAGATCTTACTGTGGCAGTGTGGAGAGAGAAACTCACCAGAGAGAATCCAAAGATGATGGGTGTCAACAAACAATTCTGATCAGAGAACTAAGTCGAAAACACTGGATGGACAGACAGTGAGGCAAGCTTTTATACTTGATCGACTCAGTCATATGATCAGAACAGAAGGGAATTACCCAATCATTGGATTTTCTGCTTCTCCACAATGGAGAATGCAAAATGGACTTGCAAAATGTATTTTTGCTTCGTATCCAAAACATACATTTTAAAATTCTGCATAATCAAGACCCATTTTGATTATTGCCTTGACAGAAAAATATCTGGAGAGGTCTCATAAGGCAAGTAGGGCATGGTTGGAGTGTCTCATCCTCCTCTCCACATGACTAATGTTCCAGTTCACCTGCTCATCATCCCAATAATGCTCTCCTTATCTCTTCAGTCAGTATCTTTGGGAAGGCCTAGGAAAAAAACACGGATAAATTGGGGGGGGGGGGACCTAGAAATAACTTGTTTTCTCCCAATTTTTCCGGTTTTTTTTCCAGACCTTCCCATCTCTAGGCATGGCACAGCCAATCAATTTATTCCTACATCAATCATTGTGTTTTTTTCATAATTTACTTTTTATGCTCTATACCCCAGCTCCCAAAATAATATTTAGTGCTATATCTGGAAAAGAACCACCTTGTTTAATTCTATGTATGGATCAAAAAAGCACATTTCAGTTTGGGCAAGACAATCTGAAAACAGCTGCTCTATGCACTGAACAATCTGCTTATCCATAGTACCTATAAGAATGAAACACTGCTGTCTTGCCCACTTTCAACAAGGACATTCTATTACAACTGTAACTCTTTGAGTTACAGGCAGAAATTTTTCTTCCATCACCTGATCCTTAAAATTAAAGGCAATTTGTGGTGCCTTAAAGACTAAAAATGTTTTTATTTATTAAATGTATAGATCATCCATCCCACACTGGATGATGTCCAGAAAAGATTGAGACTACCTTTTTTTAAAATTAAGAGTTCATATTAGCAAATAAAGTAACTGTTACTTCAGGTTGTGAGAGTGCACGTGTGCAAATGTGGACAGAATTTTTGTCACTAATAACAATTAAGTGAATCACAAATTTGTTAAGCAAATCCCCATTGACTTTGTCAGAAGCTGGCTAGAATACAAATCATGATCACATGACTGCAAGGATTCTGTAACCTCCATAACTGTGAGCTAGCTGCCAAGACAATGAAATCATGCGACTGTGAGACTGGTTCAATGCTTAAAACTTCAAGAAAGTGTCGTGAGTCATTTTTTCAGTGCTGTTGTGGCTCCAAACCACCATTAAGAAGTGGTTGTAAGGCAAGAACCAACTTTTTATAGATTTGGGTGCTATATAGTTATATTGATTTTTGTTTGTGTCTGTCTGGAGTTTATTTATCTTTATATGAGAACTAGGAATTCTACTTTATTCCTTTTCTATTAAGCCAGAATCACTTTAAGAATGATTACTTATAATCTCTACCTCTTAGAAAAAAGCAAGATAGACTAACCAATTCACACACATGTTGCACAAAATCATTCAGGTCTGCTTAACTATTCCTTTTGACAGGAAGAACAAAGAATCAACAGTGTACAGCAAAGTTTCATTTTAAACAAATAACAAATAACCTACTTAAAAAAATAAGTAAAATGTGGAGATGAGTTTTATTTTTATATGTATAAATCAGAAGAGATGTTTTATGAAACTTTTATATTGCCTGGCATTCATGCAACTTTTAAAGAGGATTAGTAGAATAAGACTACTGTAAATATAAAGCCTATTCTTAGATATTCAGATCTCCATGCTTGATTTCTGCACAAATATTCATTTGGTGAAAATGCCAAATGTTACCAGACACAAACTTAAAGCTAATTTTAAATACAAAGTTACATACAAGTTAAATTGTTGGATTGTTTAATGGCTAACTGAATAAAATAGCTGATTTCAGAAAACCATCTAAGCCAAAACCAACAAATCAAGTGATTATTTGGTACAATGCAAACAGCACCAACCTATTTGTGCTTTCAGTTAAATATTCAATTGAACATTTTGTATGACCAACTAATCTTTGCAAGCTATTTCTATTCATGAAATCATGTAAGAGTAACCTAACAAAAGATATGAATCACATGTCAGCTTGTACACTTTACAACATTCAAGCAAAAATAAGGAAATTTTCAAACTTTCCATCTCATATAACATAGTGGTCTTAAAGGACGAGTATGTTGCAGGCAGACTTCTATAGATGCTAAACTCCTTTGCCAACGTAACTATTATACAAGTAGACTTCAATAAGACTTTCATGTTCTCTATTTTAATATGCAAAATTTCTTTAGAACTGACCAAGTTTTATTTCCTATATTTACCCAATATTTCCATCTGCTTTCCCAACTTTCATAATTAGCAAACCGTAATTTCTCAAAACAGTATTATTCTTATTGGAATTAACTAATTAAGTATCTTAATTTCAAGATTCATTTATCCATTGATACTGAATAAAAAAATTGGTTTGACTCACAACATACTAAACTATATACCCACTGTTGAAAAATAGAAAAAAACTGTCTTTGTATGGCACACTAAAAAAATAAACCATTAAATATGAAAGTGTTTCTTTCCATTTTTATTTTGAATACATCTATTCTTCTGACCTAGCTGTTTCTTTTTTAAATCCTAGGACGGCAACAGCTATTTTTAGTGGTCCATTTTGGAGCATGGGGAAAGCAAAATAAACAACAGTGCTAGTAAAAGTAACTCCTCCTTTGTTATCTATGAATCGATACTACTAAAAATACAGAGATTTAAGAAGAAATTCAGATTATGAAAAGATTAAGATTTTAAAAAGTCAATCAGGGCATTGGGCCAATATGTAATTGAACTGTAACAAGTAATGTGTAATTGTTGTATAATTTCACATTAGCATTAAATATAAAATTAGAGGCCTTTTTTATTAAAATAATTTCATGGGCATACACATTAGATTAGGGGTGTCAAACTTGATTTGAGGGCCACCATTGAGAGCCACATCACAGCCCCCTTGAGCTCTGTTTTCGCTGGCAGAGGGCAGCAGGAGGCCCTCATGGCTGAAAATGGAGCCTTAGAGGCAGAGGTGAAATTCAGCAGGTTCGTTAGAACCCATAGTAAATTTTCTAAGCAGTTCGGAGAATCAGTTGTTAGAAAAAAATCCCCTTTTGTTTTTTTCCACTTTACAGGGTTAATCCTGTAAGGAAGGCAGGAAAAAACATTGTTGTTGTTTCTAGCCTAATCATTATTGCCCTGCTTACAGAAACTGCCCACCCAGTCACATGACCCACCAAGCTATGCCCACCAAGCCACGCCCACAGAACTGGTAGTAAAAAAATTGAATTCCACCACTGCTTGGAGGGCTGCAGGCGGCCCTCCTGAGCTCAGTTTTTGCTGGCAGAGGCACCAACACCTTTCCTGTTTCTAGGGCAACCCTGCGGGCCAGATCCAGCCCCCAGCCCTTGAGTTTGACAACCCTTGCATTAGATGGTAAATATAATTGGCACATCTATAATTGTAAAACAATTCTGACAGTTTTTAAGAATCAGCTTCCTATGATCTTATTTATAAACCATTTATTTAAATATAAAACCAATATTTACTCTCCCACCCACCTCTCTCAATACTGTTCCACTGAATTATGGTTCTGGATGCTGGAATATCACCAGTGGTTTCTTCAGGGGGACATTAAATAATCCTCCTTTGAGACTGTGTTGAAAACTACTATTGTTTTCAGTATCAGGCAATAGGCCTGTAGTTGTTTTCATTAGGGTTGCCTTTGCCAAGTAACTTTGCCATTTAGGGATTCCAAACTCTTCCTAGTATGGTGAAGTGAATGGGACCAGTAAATGTAAAAGTTTTCAGAATGCAAAGAGAGACTTACTATATAAAGATTTTGCTCAAAGAAAGCAACTGCATTCATCTTGAAAATATGTGAGGCAACTGAACACACAACAGCCCGCAGGATTCTTGAAGGTTTCAAGGGAAAAAACCAGGCCTCACAGATAGCCTTTTTCAAGTATGACCCATTAAGGACTTGGGGGGAAAAAAATAACAACCACCACCCATGATGGTTTGATCCTCCCACCTCCAATCCCAAGGCAAATCCATTTGGAAGAAAAAAATTGTGGGATCCAACCAGGGAAAAGAATTACTGAAAGCAGGCCTTTGCCCAAAAGTGGGTTGTCTCTTAAAAGTCTTCTCCTTGCTGCCTGTCAAATAGGTTAGGTAAGGTTGCGGGGGATTTCAGACGTCGGATGGAAATCTTGGGAATCAGAGCAAAATGTGTCACTTTTAATGTAGGCTCCAAAACTCTAGAGGGCACTCGACAGATACCCGCCCCCTCGATGGGCAAGGCGAGCAGCGGCAGGAGCCCGTCGTCTGCTTGCCAGTGTTGGTATTGCAGGAGCCATGTCTGCAGCAACAGAGCCCACCCCGCGGGGGTGGAGTCGCCTCCCGGCCATTACCGGGGTTCTGCTCTAGGGCAGCAGCTGCTGCTGCACCCAACCATCTCTATCGCCCACCCCCAACATACCCCGAGAGGCACCTCTTCTTAATCCCCAACACCCCCCCCCCAGCCCTCGTGCCAAAAATGGGGGATCTACCTCCGCCTCCCGAGGCAGGAAAACGTATATAAAAATAGCACTCACAATGGGAGCTCCTTCTCCCTTGCTGGGCTCTGCCAAGGCTGCGCCAAACTGGCCCGCAGCCTAGGGGGAAAGAGGTGCCGCTGGTCAAGGGGAAAGAGAAGGGGAGAGGGGGGCCATCTACAGGGGTAGCGGGCAATGCCATGCCCATCTTCCCCTCCAGGAGACGCCCTTCCCCAATGGGCAGGAGACGGAGTGGCCACCACTGCTTTCCAGTTGGTTGGTACCCGGCACCCCTCTCTAGATGCCCTTCCCCCCCAAAGGGACACTGGAGCCTCTTGGCCCACGGATGGCGCTTCACGGGTGCTCCCCCCCCCCCGCCGCCTTCACTCCAGGGCGCGGGGGTTTTCCCTTCTCGGACGCAACTCCTTCCCCCCCCCCCCCAAACGGGCAACAAAACAGGAGTTTCTGCTGTTCGCCTGAGACTATGGAGCCGAAGAACTGCCCCGACCCAGACCTTCCCCCGCCCTCCTCGGTTCAAAACTCTCGGGAGCCAATCTAAACTCGCTTCCCTTCCCCCGCCGACTCGAAAGCGCCGAAATCTACCCCGACCCCCCGCGCTTTCCGCCAACTGCCCCGGGAGTTGCGCTTGGCCCCCTGCAGTCCGCTAGCGGCACTGCCGCCTCCAGTCGGCCGCCATTAAAGAGACCCAGCCAAACAATACGGGAGGGGAGAAAGAGGATACGCCGAGCGCAATTACGGACTCCCGCCTCCCCCTCCGTCCCCTGAGGGAAGAAGGAACCGGGGGAAGCGCGATGAGACGGGGGGACAAACACCCTCCCCCCCCACACACAGCCCCCAGGAGGTCGTTGGAAATAAAGCCGGGCGGAGAGACATGGCGCCCCCCCACTGCACACGCACGCACCCAGATACCCCACGGCAGCCCTCGCTCCCCGCGTGTCTGCCCAAGCGCCTGCCTCGCGTCGGAACCGGGCTGCCTCCCTCCCGGTTCTTACCCGCCGCCGACTCTTTCTTGCCTTCCTAACCTACTGGCGGGAACGGACAGCAGCCGCCGTCGCCAGAACAACACGCAGCGGGGTATTTAGCCCGGGTTGTGTTCCGAAGACGCGGCTGGTCTGCTCTCTGTCCCCACCCTGAAAGGGCAGCTGAGCTTCAAGCCAGTCCGTCTAACCCGGCTCGGCTGTTTCTACCTCGACCCGTTCCCTCGGATCCCCTCGCTCTCCCCCACCCTCCCGTCCGCCCGCCTGCGAGTAAAACGCACCCTCCGAGGCTCCGCCAACGCTTCCTCAACTCTATCTCGGTCCAGTCCCGGGCTAAACGCTGCTGCTGGCGAAGGGGAGGAGGGACAAAAACCTAACCATCCGAGCCCGGGGAAAGGCCGCCTAGTGTTCCCGCCCATTGGCTTTCCCAGAGGGAGGGCTTTGGTGTCAGGCACAACCATTGGAGACACTCCCCGTCTATCGGCGCTCTCCGTCGCTGGTTGCGTGAAGGCTCTGTCAATTAGCAGCCCCGCACACGCCTTCCGTCCCTCCTCCTTTGGTTCCACCAGGTTAAAGAAAACCCGAATTGCATTGCCCACCGCCAACAGCTGCAGCACCTCTGCCTCTTTCAACTGGATGGGGAAGCGGTTTGCAACCCCGGTGGCTAGCGTCGCTGCTGAGTGGTTTCATGCAGAAGTTTGTGCTTCCCCCTCCCCAAGGAAAGGGCGATGGCTTGCCTAAGTCTCCATGTCATTTATCAGCCAGGAAGGTGTTTAGCCCATTAATTTGTTTGCCACGGGGCAATTAGCTCTATTGCCACAAGGACAAGGGGTAAAAAAGCAGGGCTTGAACACCAACCTCTGAGGCGAGGCAAGGACGGATACAGCAATAAAGCCAACGGGTTTTAGACGCGCTCTTTCCCCCCCCCCCCTTAGGCTGTGGATCTGGAACCCTTTCTAAGTAGGGGCAGAATAATAGAAACCAAGTCCCAAACCTAAGAGGGGGCAGCCTGTGAGCCTTCTCCGAGGACAAGGGTCTCTGTCTTCAGGAGGACTCTCTTTGGCGCTCCCAACTATTCCGAGTCAAGAAAAGACGTCTCACAAGCAGCCCAGCACGGCTCCTGGTGGTGATGGTGGTAATTGGTGGTGTCCTCCATTTTGTCGGAAGCTGCTGCAGGGAACCTGGGACCCCCTTCAAGCCAATATGGGGCTTTGTGAGGCGCTTGTTCTCACTGCCTTTCGCTCCAGAATCGAGGCAAAGCGCAGGGGGCGCCTTTGGCAGCGCCCTACGACCGTTGAATAGGACTGGCCATTGCCAGGGCGGCAAAAGAGAGAAAGCCAAGCTCTCCACCCTCCCACAGCCAAAATGGAGGATGCGCACTTCCCTCGCGTGGTTGATTCCCCCTTCCTTAGCCCTGGGATTGACGCCCGCTCCTCAAGAACGAACGGGGGCGTCCTGGGGCTTTGGTGTGGTTGGTTAGACCCACGTCGTCTCCCATTTTACTTATAACCTTCCCTGACAAAACGGGCGGGAAAAAGCACCACCGCGTTTCCTTTCTCGCTCCACCTTGCAGCTTATTCCGTACACAAAGTATTTATTCCCTGGAGAAAGGCGTGAAGAAAGAAGCTGAGTTAAAGCCACTGGATCCCGTTCCGCCTCGCCTGCACAGACTTTCGCTCTGCCAGTTCCCTCGGTTACTTTGCGAGGCAATAGAGGGAGCAGTTTGAAGACTTCAATTGGCTCTTTTGCCCTCGATACCGGGAACGGACGTTAATTTTCATGCGCCGCAAACACGACCATTCTTCGCGCAGAACGGCCGTTCCAGGGGTGAAATTCAGCCGGTTCTACAGAACCAGTAGTAGAAATTTTGGGTAGTTTGCAGAAATGGTAACATTGGCTGTGCCTGCCCCAACCTGCTCGCTCCGCCTGGTAACTCTTCCCCACCCACTCACATTCCCCCGAACGGGAAAAAGGAGTTTGTATCCCACTGCTTGCATTTCAACTGGAGTTTTCCCCGTGGGTGTACCTGTTACGTAATCTGCCTGACCTAGTACCCGCACCCTATCCTAGTAATTATGCTTCCCTCGGCTAAAAAATTAAACGTGGGCCTAAAAAAAGTCATCCAAATGGAGCCCCATAGCTCAGAAGCAGTTTGAAGAACGAAGCTCTCTTTTATTATCTTCGTTGTACAAATTGTCTTGCGCACAGGATGAATCCTGACCATAGGAGAGCCATTCTGCCAATCCAGAATCAATCAACCAGCCAGCCAAGGCCAGCCCAACCACCTGACTTTGGTAAATGGAAATTTTTTTATTTTAATTAAAAGGTATTGGAAGGAGACTGCTGCCTTTTCAGCTGGGAAACATTAAAGTTAAGGTAATGCAGGGATGGGCAATTGCGGCTCTTTTATGACTTGTGGACTTCGAATCCCAGAATCCTTGGACAAGGCAACCTAAATAAAATGGAGGAAACATTTGAAAAGTATTCCTTACACTTACCCTCACAAGGCATCCTCCATTTTATTTAGATTGCCTTGCCCAAGGATTCTGGGATTCGAAGTCCACAAGTCAAAAAAGAGCAGAGCAGAGCAGAGCACAATTCTGGAATGCCTTCAGCAATCTTAACCAAACTTGGTGTGTGACCAGTTTGAAAGAAATAGTGAGGGAAACCAGGGTAGTGTGTGTCTGTGTCTGTGTGTGTCCTACAGCACAACTCTGGAATACCTTCAGCAATCTTAACCAAACTGGGTGTGTGTCCAATTTGAAAGAATAGTGAAGGAAGGCAGGGCAGAGAGGTGTGTGTGTTTGTGTGTCCTACAGCACAACTCTGGAATGCCTTCAGCAATCTTAACAAATTTGGCAGAGAGGTGTGTGTG
>JAEANM010013177.1:0-14510 GCA_017656035.1 Myanophis thanlyinensis | reverse complement strand
AAAGCAAAGAGCAAATCGCCTGTAAAATCTACAAAGTGGACAGCAAAGCTGACCCTAACTTCCAACCACCACCCTGCACCCAATGTACTCTAATTCGCTACACAATGGAGCAACTTCTTCAGGAAATGCAGACAAAATCAACAAATAAAATATTACACGAGAGAGAGAGAGAGAGAGAGAATACCAAGTTTCTTGCCTTCATTTGAATCTAGTTTTTTTTTTCCTTTTCCTTTTCTCTCTCTCTTTTTTAATTGGAATTGGCACACTGTCAAAAATATTGTTCAATGTGGCAATGTACATTTTTCTGTACTTTTATTTTTCTTGACTCAAAGTGCTGAATCCCTTGATTCTTCAGCTGTTATTTATATTTATTTATTTATTCATTTTTTGATATTATCAAACTGGACGTGATTCTTATCCCAGAAAGACATATCTCTAAACAGAAAGAAAATGAACTCAACTTCCCTCCTACTACATCTCATCACGTAGCCTCTCTAACTTTCCAAATGCCAATTCTATTCAGATGGCAGAGGAAGGAAACATCATTGTCCTTTGGAATAACTTTTTTCTTGGATGGTAAATCTTGTCATAAATCCAATGCAGCTAATAAGTACAAGAAATTTATAATGATGGAACATGTGCAAGAAAGGGTCGGAGGCTCAGAGCCTTTGTTGGGCTTTCTTAGTTGATTTCTCCCTCTTATGACTATTGCTTTCTTTCCTGTTTGATGGTGGCAATTACTAACCTGACCAACCCCTATGGGGTACTTAAAGGTTTCTATAAATACATATATTATATGTGTGTGTTCTCTATTTTGGTGGATTTTCTTTAATTTTGCAACTTCTGTATTTGCAAATTTTAACTTACATTCTGTAAACTGCTTTCATGTGTGATTCAACCTGAAATAGATGTTCCTTGGAATATTTTACAAGCCAGTTTTGAATATTATCTTAGTGTGGTGCCACCAACTTGACATCTTTTTCTTTCATCAAAGCATTCATTGTAAGTTATAATTCAGTGCTATGTGGCATTTTGTAATTCGTGCAATCACTTTCCACTGGCCTCAGTCCTTGCTGAAGGCAACCCTCTGCTAGCTCTGTAAAAATGCACATTAAATTTGTTATGGTCTCCAACAGGAAATATTTGAGCTGCCCAGACATGGTGGAATTATTTCTGGAATATATTTTATCAATTACAAATACTCTGCAAAGAATATAAAATGAAAGTAAGAAGGAGAAAGAGAAGTGAGACAAAAAAAAATGCACTTGTTCCCTGGTTGGGTGGGTTTTCTTTTAATTTTGTTTAAAAAAATTAAGAATTTGGTATACTGATAACTAAATTTACTCATAATATAGGAAGTAGTCTCATTTATGAGGCTAAACAGAATTATATTGTAATTGACTCATGTGCTGTATTTGATGTGATAATGAGACAGCCTATATGAGAATGACATTTCATTGTGAAATCAAATTTTTTAGAAAATATACAAGTCTTTATACTTCTTAGCTAAATGAGTCCCAACAGAATGCGTTGATGACTGTATATTAAATGAACTTTTACTTCTGTTAAAGGGATATAATATCAACCAATAAGCCTCAAGGGAAAATAACAATGATTCATAATGAGCTGTTCTTCTCTTGCCATAAATACAGAGTGAAACTTTCTCTACTGTACTGACTAGCCTTTTTTTAATCTAAATCTCTGATCCCATCCACATATATAGATTTAATTTTCATCTTACACCAAAAATATTCAGCATAGTAGTTTAGTTGTAATGCTGGGGATTATTTAGTAGCAATTCCTTTTTCTCCATGCATCCTTTTTATACATCACCTTAGGATCTTTGGAAGAAAAGTGGATTTGCCAACAGTAACTTCATTTTGTGTCACCATAATGACAGCACATGAGAGATGGCCAGAAATCAAGGAGTCTTAATGATCCAAAATTAGAGTTTAAGAAAAGTTTCTTGATTTCCTGGTTTTCTCATTCTTTTGTGAGAGAAACTATTCCTTAAAAATCAGATGAAAGCAAAGCATTAGATGTGAGTAATAATAGAAAATCATATGCCCATAATGTATATATAGAATAAATTAAAAAATCTATAATGCAGGTGTCTGGCAGCAAAGTTATCAATCAAGGACTTAATTCAACCAGTCACTGAAATGTGGGATAAACTTGAGAACAAAGTTTCAGGCTCACGAGTAATGGCTATCTTTCTTTTTATACTTCATGCTACCAGTTGACTCCTTCGTTTAATTTCTCCCATTTGACATGCGATTTTATAAACTTAAACAAAGTTTAAGAACTTGTCCTGAGCCTGGAGGGTTTAGAAGAATAGGACTTTCTGCTTTCTCTCCTCTCCTCTCCTATCTTAAAATTGTCAATTCTTATACCTCTGAGAACATATATAAGATTGCCAGACAATAACAGCATTCCAGGACACTTGGGATTTAAAAACAACAACACGTATCTCTTCTTCATCCTACAAGGGTAGATATTAATTTTGTAATACACAGCTGTTTCTCCCTATCTACAAGTTATTATAAACTATGATGTTCACTCAGATTAGGTGTTCTCCTTCACCTCCAATTTCTTTTATCAGATACCTTCAGTAAGGGATTTTTAAAAGGTTAGATTGCAATAAAATATTTGTTTTAGAACCGTATTTGGAGGGAACCTTATCCAAAACATAGCTCATTGTTTTAGATAGAACAATACTTTTTATTCAAGATTATGAAATTAATCTGTTTAATATCTCAGTATTTCATATTTTTCCATATGATCCTGAATACTGAGCTATAGAGTTCAACAAAAATAAACACTGGATTTACAAAAAAGCATTGATATAAGATGGCAGCAAGAAGAAATCAGGGAATTCTCAAATGAGCATTTTATTCATGAGCCAATTGGAGTCTTAAAAGGGTTCTGTGTCAGTTTTCAGATTTTGGATCTCACAATTATTGTGCAAAACCATTTTGCTTTAGTTTTGTAAAATAATATGGTTAAGAACTGAAAGCCTTTCTCCTGATTTTCACCAAATATTTGGTTCCATTTTATTTTAAGGATTAAAGGGCTTGGTACAGGTTCCATTTTATTTTAAGGGTGAAAGGGCTTGGTACTGGGTTAGAGTTAGGGTTAATGGCATTAGTCAATCAATAAGTCAGACCTGCCCCAGTCAGGTCCCTAAGGAAAGAAAGATCCCCAACTCTGGTTTGGTGAAGTGATAGGTTCCTTTACTAAAGGTTGCTGATTGTAGTATAATCAGGCTGGAATTAAGATCCCTGCACAGAAGGTTACAATGTTTTTATCCTTAACCCAGCTCTCCCCACCTTGACCAGTTCAACTTCAGCTAATGGAGAGCTGCATAGAAGTTTTGAGACTTGCTAAGATGTTTGGGGCAATCCACGTTCCATTCTCAGGATGAGTGGCCTTGAAGATTGATACAAACTGGTTCTGTGCCAATCTGGTGTTCGTCAAGCTGTCATCCTTCCATCACATCTCTATACATGTTTATTGCCCATTTGTCCCCCATGCCTCCCCCATAGCATTTGATGGGGGCACCAAATCAAAGATGGCAGAACTGACACAATATTTGTTAAGAATAAAAATCCTCACATGGGAACAGGTTTTTTCTTACAGCAATAGCACTTAGACTTATACACCATTTCATAGTGCTTTACAGCCCTCTCTAAGTGGTTTACAGAGTCAGCATATTTTCCCCAACAGTTTGGATCCTCATTTTACCCACCTCAGAAGGATGGAAGGCTGCGTCAACCTTGAGCCTGGTGGGATTTGAACTGCCAAACTGCAGGCAGCTAAGTCAGCAGAAGTAGCCTGCAGTATTGCACTCTAACCACTGCGCCTTTGAGGCTCTTATTTAATATTCTTGCCTATAATATTCAGCAGTAATGCAAATGTTATATTTGATCATTTGAAGTAAGTGATTCTAATGGTTAAAAGTAGACGATTAGAAAATGTCTAGTAAATCACATAAATAATAAAACTAACACTGAAGATTTTTTTTTTAAACTGAATGTTTCTAATGGGGTGAAATTTCAAAGGACTTTTGAAGGTAATAAAAAGGATTTCAAATTGATTACTGCAATTTATTTCCATGAGTGAGAACTTCCATGCAGAGAACACTTACTTTTACTAGAGACTGATCCTAGTGTGAATAATTCATCTGCAAACTTCTTTGACCAGAGGTAGGTGATTTTACAAATGTAAACATCTGTGTAATGGTGCAAAGATTCAGAGTTGCTGCAGGTTATGCCCAATGAAACAATAAATTTGTGATACATATCATATTCATGGAAAAATTCTCTCATCACAGAGATTCTAAGCAGAAGCAGCAGGTAAAATTAATATAAAAGTAGTGGCATTATTTGTATGAGTCAACAAATTGATAACATATATATTCTTCTGATGTGAATATTGGCAACATGAATGCTTGAACAGCTTAGAATTATAGAAGGGTAGGAAGATAATTTTGTCATTACCTAAGAAAAAAGTACCCTGGCTTTTGTTATACAAATACTGGTACAAAATGTTACAGGTAAAGATTAGGTAAAACTTTGCTCAACAACAATAACTGCAAGAGGGTTCTTGGAGTCCTGGTGGACAATCACTTAAATGTGAGCCAGCAGTGTGCTGCAGCTGCCAAAAAAGCCAGTGCAATCCTAGGCTGCATTAACAGAGAGACGGAATCAAGATTACAAGAATTGATACTACTGCTTTATAATGTCTTGGTAAGACCATATTGGAATACCGCATCCAATTTTGGTCACCATAATGTAAAAATATGTTGAAAGTCTGGAAAGAGTGCAGAGAAATGCAATGAAGATGATTGGGGGCCTGAAGGCTAAAATTTAAGAAAAACAGTTGCAGGAATTGCGTATGTCCAGTTTAGTTAAAAGAAGAATTAGGGGTGACCTGATAGTAGTGTTCCAATATTTGAAGAGTGATAGAAAGGAGAGGGGGTCAACCTTTTTTCCAAAGCACCAAAAGGCAAGGCAAGACACAATGATTGGAAACTGAACAAAGAGAGAAGCAACTTGGAACTAAGGAAAAACTTTCTGACAGTAAAAACAATCAACCAGTGGAATAGCCTGACTTCAGAAGTTGTGGGTGCTCCAACACTGAAGGCTTTTAAGAGAGTGGACAGCCATTTGTCTAAAATGATATAGAGTCTCCTGCTTGAGCAGAAGGTTGGATTAAAGTACCCCCAAGGTCCCTTCCAATTCTGTTATTCATTTAACTTGAGGCAGGAAAAGCAGCTTTAGGGTGATTCCAAACTGTAATCCAAGGGTGTCAAACTCAATTTCACTGAGGGCCACATCAGCATTATGGTTGCCTTCAAAGGGCCAGATACATGTACGACTATGATATTAGTTCAGGAGTGTACTATGTCTAAGATGTAGGCCAAACAGGATTAGCATTTCAAATATAAACATTTTTTTTCAAATATACCTGCAAAACAAAGTTAAAACAAAAAAAAATAATCTACAGTATTTACTTCTCTCTTTCATGCCATTTTGTCCGAGCCAGCTGTTTGACATCTTTTCTTGCCTACAAGTTCATTCATGTTTGAGGTTAGGTTCTGAGCTGTGGAAACTCTCAGGATAGAATGGAGGTGTTCATCAGTGAGAAGACTTCTATATGTGCTTTTACACATGTGCTTTTACATTTCACAGAGAAATGTTGTTCACACAGGTGTGTACTATCAAACATGTAGAGCATTTGACCAGCTTGTAGGTGGAGTTGTGGCATTGTTTTAGGGATAAACCTGATGAATTGTGCGTCCCCTACAGAATCATGTTTTGCCTTAAGTGTGCTGTTACATTGGTGTTCTATCAGCTCCATCAAGACGTTTATAGATTACACAACTTGAAAAATTTATTGAGCAATTTTTGTCAACTTAGCCATTGCACCTTTGTGTAATAGGGCAGATCACCAAGTTCAGAATGTATTTCCCCCCAAAAAGACTTACATTGATGGTGATTTAAACCTTTGGCTCTTATAAAGTTGATTGTGTTACAAGGCTTATTACATGTTCCATCTTCAGGGCTTTGCCACATAATGTTTCCTGGTGTATGATGCAGTAATATGCTGTCAGTTCACCTGTGCAATTCTCACTCTTCATCTTCTTTCGCTTCCTTCCCACTAAGCCACTATTTTCCCCACACATCAAAAGTGCTCCATCTGTTGTCTGTCCTGTAAGTTTGTCCCAGAGCATTTCATGTCATCAACACATTTAGATGTGGCTTCAAATATGTCTTTTCCTGTGGTAATGCCATGTATTGATTTCATATCCAAAAGTTCCTATGTAACACATAAAGCTGTGTCCACTCCACGTATGAAGATTGTCAGCTGTGCCATGTCACTGATGTCAGTGCTCCCATCTACAGGCAAGTGAATATGCAATGAAATATTTTTCCTTTTAAGTCAACTGTCCTTGTAAATCAATGGCAAGCTCATATATCTGATCAGCAACAATAGGCTTACTTTCAAAAATGCTTGCTTTTGGTCTGGACACAAGACTTCACACACTTTAATCATGCAGCACTTTAAAAATGACCCCTCTGTAAATGGTCACTGTGATTTAGCTATCTCTTCTGCCGCTGTAAAACTAGCTTTCACAGCAGCTTCACTTTGTGATTTTGCTTTTCTGAACATATGCTGTTGTGACATAAGGCACTTTTTCAACTCTTTCAACTTCTCCTGTATGTCCAAGTTTTGTACTTGTCCTGATGTTTCATATCATAGTGCCATCTCATGTTATATTCTTTAAATACAGCCACATTAGCTCCACAAACAAGGCACAGGGTTTTATCTTCAATGTCAACAAACAGGTACTCTGTTTCCCACCTTTTGAAAGCACCTGTTTTCAAAGTCCATGTTCTGTTTGGCCATATTTGGAGTTTAGATATCTGTATAGGCATGCAGGTCTTCTTCAAGACAGATGTTGTATATATGCCGTATGAGAGTGCACAGTCCCAGGTGCTGTGTAACGCAAGCAGTTTTGAGTGCTCTAGGTATCCATTCTGGAGCCTCAGTAGGATGCTGTGAGTCTGGATGTTTTCAGCAGGTTTAGCAACATCACAGCATCTATGGAGAGAAAACAAGTGATTGAAGCTCTCTTTGATAAATTAAAATTATATATTTTGTACAGGAGAGATCTTGGATGGATGGAGGAGAAAAAAAGTCAGCAATCCACCATTATTCCAAAGCTAATCTAGCAGCCACAGGGGCCACTTAGCCTCTCTAGTTAAGCTATCTCCATTTCTGATCAAATTCTGATATTTTCAGGGCTGCCTTTTGGTCTCCAATTGTAAGGGTGGGTGGGAGCCAAACACATTCAGCTTTCCCAAATAGGAAACAATGTCTCAGGTTTTTCCCCCAAAAACTCTTCTAAGTCCAAGAAGCCCAGAAATAGAGCTCAGACTCTTTGAAATATCCACCCAAAAATTAGCTTTCACAGGCAATGCTGGTTAGATGGCAGAAGAGGGGGTGCAAGCTGCAGGAACCTCATCCAAAGAAAACAACCTCTACTTTGGGAAGTCCAGCCATCTTTAGACCGAAGCATGCAGAGGCACATCTGAAGGGCAAGGTGCAGCTTGCATAGCAGTTACTTCTACTTCTCCAATGCCCCCCAGATGGTGGGAGGAAAAGAGCCAAAAAAGGGCACCTGTGTGGGGGAGGGCAAGCAAGGCTGAAAGGGAGGGATTTGCAGGTCTCCAGCAAAGAAAGGCAAGACCAGAGTGCATGCCAAAGCTTCATCCACCAAAGGATGTCCCTTTTAAGCCATGCAGAGGACACCCAGATAGTGACTCAGGCTGCCCTGGACAGCAGAGGGCAGGGGTGAAATTCAGCCAGTTCAGACTAGTTTGGCAGAACTGGTAACAGAGATTATGCACAGTTTGGAGAACTGGAAAATTGCGCCACTGACTGGCCCTGCCACTCCCTCCTTTTCATGCCTCACCTGCCCCTCCCCTCCCCACCACTCCTTTTCATGCCTCACCTGCCTAAAGTCACGCCTGAGGCATAGCTGCTGCTGCTCCCTGGTTCCCTCGATTACTTCGACCACACAGCCCAGCAGATATCTGCCTAGTGAGTCTTCCTCTACTTCTATTATAGCTACCTCCCCCACGCCCCAGCCAAGGTATATTTTCCCAAGGTATTTCCTTTGAGTGGGCTCTCCTTTGCAGCGCCATGCCTTGGATCCACTTTAAAACCTAGGAGGGCAACGGAGCAGCCAGCATGAAGGAAAGAGATTTTTTTTTTCTTTTTCACAGCCTCCTGGGTTTTAAAGTGGATCCTAGGCATGGCTCTGCAAAGGACAGCCCGCATGAGGGAAAGAGACTTTTCTTTTTCCCAATCTATTTCCCTCACATGGGAAACCCAAACTATTTCTCTCTCCTTTGCAGAGCTGTGCCTAGGTGGATCCACTTTAAAACCCAGGGGGGAAATGGAGTGGCCAGTGTGAGGGAAAGAGGCTTTTCCTTTTTCCCAGCCACCCAGATTTTAAAGTGGATCCTAGGAATGGCTCTGCAAAGGAGAGCCTGGATGAGGGAAAGAGGCTTTTCCTTTTTCCCTGCTCTGCGGCTGGCCCTAGATGGGCAGGTCTCTCCAACAGCTGAATTTCATGATGAGCTCTGCCTCTGGGATCTTCTGTGAGGAGAGTGTGTGGGTAAGTCTCACCTGCCGCCCACTGGCCCCGCCCACTGCCTCACCCACAGAGCAGCAGCAGCAGCTGCAGCAGTGCATCCAGCCATGGTGAAGTGGGTGGCAGCCTTCATCTTCAAAGGCAAGGAGGGGCAGTAGCAGGGAGTGCAGCAAGCAGGGGCTTCAGGCAGGGTTCATGGGGTGTGAAAGTTGCTGGGAACTGGGGCAGTTGGGGGATGCACAGTGAAAGGCTCGCTTGGAACTTCAGTGGCGTCTGTTCTACTTCTCATCTGGGCTCAGCCCTTCCATCTGTGGGCTGCCACCTTCAAGCACCCAAGAATTAGTCCCAGAGATGGGATCCACTTGATGCAGCTGCAGGATTTCAGCATCACCATGCAAGCCAAAAGAGCCACTTTCATTTGGACCACACCTACCATGCACACACACACACACACATAGGTTCTGTGGACAGCAAGGCTTGGTAACAGAGAAAGAATGAAAATGATTCCCCCCAAAAAACAAACATAAATAAATACAAGAGAAAGAGGAAGAGTGGGAGGAAAAGAGAGGGAGGGAGGAAGACAGAGAATGAGGGGAGAGGAAGAGAAGGAGAGCAGAAGAGAGAGAGGAAGTGTGGAAGTCAGAGAGAGGGAGAAAGAGTAGAAGAGAAGGAAGGAAGTGAGGAAGAGAGGAAAGAAGGGAAAGGGAAGGAGGAAAAAGAAGGAGCAGGAGAAAGATGAGAGAAGGAAGTTAGAGTGCAGAGGGAGGGATAAGAGAGGGAAGGAGATAGGGAGAGAAAAGGGGAAGAAAAGGAGAGGAAAAGAGAGAGGAAAGGAGGAAGACAGAGAGGAAGAGAGGGAGGGAGGAAGGAAGAGAAGTGTGTGTGAGAGAAGAGAATTGAACTTTACTTATGGAAATGTGTTATTTATGTCAATGGAAGAGATAGGAAACTGCATTAATGATATATAAATGCATTGATTTGTACTAAAATGTTTAGCTTAAGGAAGTTATATTTATAAAGAATCACAAATATGTAAGTTAAAAGTGTGAAAAATGTAATGTATATTTCATGAGTTGCATGAGTTGTATTGAAAAAAAATAAATATATATAATAATAATAATAATAATAAAAGAGAAAATGATTCCCTAAAGAGGTAAAGGGCTACACTTTTCTAGAATTATTCTTTGCTTCCAATCTGTTGAGGAACGGGATTGGATTCCATTGTCTACATATCCCTTTCCATCCCCATAGTTCTTTAGTGAAAATTATAACCCAAGAACATATAGATCTGTTCAAATGTTCCCATTCTCACTTTCCATATTGGGAATCCTAGGTACCATGCAATAATCTCATCAAATAATTCATCAAGCAAATGTTGATTCTTTCTTAATTACGCCAATGAAAACAATGTGCTCACAATGACTTTGTAAAATAAAGCTTTATTTAATTGGTCATCTCATCATGCTTCAGAATCCCAAAGGTGCTTTTTCAAGAGGCAACTGGACTTTCTGGTTTTTCTTTGAAGACCCTTCTTAGATGAGAAGCAAAACATCTTCAAAGAAAAACGAGAAAGTCCAGTTGCCTCTTAAAAAAGCACCTTTGGGACAATCATGATCTGGATGACTGAGAATCTCCCTATAGACATCAAGTTCCAGAATCCTTACTTTGCTGCAGAGTAAAGAGCAACATCCTGGTTTGTTTGCACAGAGAAGGCAGGCAGGGAGTTCGTAGCGTTTATTTATTCATTCAGCAAAGCCTTAAGGCTTTGAAGGTTGAAGAGGATTTGATTGAAAATAACTAGATAGAACCCAAGTTTTACTTAGTCCTTCTGCTTTTGTGACTTCCACCAAATACTGAGTCAGATCAATAATGGAACATTTGCAAGTAAATAGGAAAAGGCTCATGCATAAAGGAACAGTTTTTGTTTTGTTTTTAGGGTACATTTTCTCACAAAATATTGATCTCTTCAATATATTCCATCCAAATAAATGTAAGCTGATAAGCATTGCCGAGGGGTGGGGAATACCGTAAGGTCTGAATTACTAGACCTCTAAAAATTACTAGCAGCACTTTGAATTGTATATAAAAAACAACTTGAAGCCCGTCAGGCAAATGGGAAGCTGTATATTCCCTGTATGTGGCCTCGCTTAATAACTGGAATACGCAATTCTTTCTGTGAAAATGTAGTTTTACTCAGTATGCGCTCGGCAAATGAGGAAAAACTATTTACAAGCTGCCTAAAAGGAATGGAGACCCTATTTGATGAAATTACAATGGCAAATAAATGCCACTTATGCTTAGACTGTATTTCCTCTTACCTGAGATTCAAATAAGACATTGCAGATTTCATGGTGATGACAGTGGCTATGGAAGAAAGATTTGTGGTACAATTAGAGGTGTTTTAGGTATGTTGAGAAACGAGGCTAGGCATGGTGAGTGATGTCTAGTTGGCCACGCCCACCCAGCCACATGACCACCAAGCCACATCCACCCACCAAGCCACAAGCACAGAATTGGTAGTAAAATATTTTGAATTTCACCACTGGCAGAGGGCGAGCAACCTTCCCAGCCCTCAAGTTTCCAGGGCACTGGGACGACACAGCCCAGTCCAGCCCAGCCAAGCTTCCCTACACTTGTTTTCCTGAGTCTGATGCTGTGCTTGTTCTACTTGGCCAAGTTGCTCATGGTGGATGTGGAAAGGTGGTGGTGGTGTGTGTGAAGCTTGCTAGCATTGCTCTGAGGTTGCTGCTTTGCTCAGCAGGCTGCAATTCAGTTTGCTCTCCAGGCTCATGGGCTTCCTAGGCAGGAGGAGAGCAAAGGGGTGGTGATGCTCCTGCTGGACGGGGCTGCTGCTAGTGCTCCTGGTGCCACCATCTCAGGGTGAGGTAAGGTGAGATGAGGCAGGTGACAGGACAGGGTGTGGCCTGGCTGCAGGGTCCTGAAATACACAAGTTCAGTGCATGTTGGGGGGGGGGCAAATGTGGCTTATTGAACTACTTGGGCTCACATCCACCTGACAGGCACTGCCACCCCCAAGCGCTTGCCATTTCCTGTACACACATCTGGGGGGGGGGTCATGCCAAGTTGGGGTGGGCCAGTGCCAAGTAAGTGGAGGCCAGCCTCTCGCTGTCTCCAGGGCAGCCCTGTGAACCAAATATAAACACATCACAAGCTGGATTTGGCCTGTGGGCCTTGAGTTTGACATATTTGAGGTACAGACTCTACTTTCAATTCCCAGCATCCCTCTCCTCATCCTCCCTCACCACAATTAATGGCATTATCACCATGTAACAGTGAAGCACAGCAAGCATAATGTGACAGTTGACAGGTTTCACCTTATTTGTACATGTATATTTCATTTTCAAGTGTAAAACCTTATTTTTTTTCTATATTAAATCATTTTGTTGGACAGGGTTCAGTGTTCAAGTCTGTCAAGATCAACTTGGATCCAGAGCCTAATCTGGGCTGTTGGCTGTTCCTGCCAGCTTAATGTTATCTGCAAATTTGAAGAGTTCCCTGCTATTCCTTCATCTAAGTCATTTAGGAAGATATTGAAGAGTACTGACCCTAAGACAGAATCTTGTGGTACCCTACTGCTTACTTCTCTCCCTGTAGATGTAATACCATGAAAAACTACACATTGAGTAAGATTTGTCAGTCAATTACAAACCATCTGGTGATGATGCTGTCTATCCCACATCTAGGTTACCAAGAAGTAACATGTAGTCTACTTTGTTGAATGCTTTACTGAATTCCAAATATAATACCGTGTTTCCCTGAAAATTAGTCCAACTCTTACTTTTTTTTTATTTCTTTTTTTGCTCCAAAAAACGCACAAGGGCTTATTTTGGGGAAAACCCAATATCAGGGTGATCATCCCAGCTAGGCACCCTAGCCCCTAGTGCATGCAGAAGAGGCAGTGAGTGCATAGGGATAGATGGTGTCCAATATCAGCTGCAGCCTGCCAGCCCCTTGGCTGATGCCCTCTGGAGCTATGCAGAACACACAGCTCAGGTGAGTTCATTACCTGTCCAAGCAGCAAATGGAGGCAGAGGCATGGGGCAGCATGCAATCTGAATGTACCATACAGTCTTCAGGAAAGTCAAGAGATCTTTATTTTGGGGAAAACACAACATCAGGGTGATCAGCAGTCATTGCTATGCAGTGGCACCCGCAGTAGACAGAGGCAGAAGCACAGGGGAGAACACAGGCAATCCTGGTGCAGCACTTACCTCAGCAGGCAAGCTGAGAGATGAAAAGACAAGCCTCCCACAGCTGCCTGCCCACTCCAGAGCAACATCTCTTGACTTTCCTGTGGCCTGCGCAGCACATCCAGATTGCCTGCCTTCCCCCCATGCCCTTGCCTTTGTCTGCTGCCAGTGCTGCCTCACAAAGATGAGCTTCCCAAGACCACTGCCTGCTCCAGTTCACTGACTCTCAGCTTTCCCGCAGCCCACATGGCATGTCCAGATCATGTACCTTTCTCGCTGACTCTGCATCTTCTTGCTGCTTGGACAGGTAATCAACTCATCTGCTCTGCATGGGCTGTGGCTGCTGCTAGACATTATTGGCCCCATGTCCTTGCTACCTCAAGTGCTGGCCATGGTCATCTATACAGACATCCCTGGCTAATAATGACCTTAACTGGGGCTTATTTGGGGGTAGGGCTTTTATAAGAAGCACACTAAAAAATCAGGCTAGGGTTTATTTTCTGGTTAGGTCTTATTTTCAGGGAAACAGCATTTTGTTGATCCACTGATTTAGTCACATTGTCAAAGAATGAAATAAGGTTTGTTTGGCATGATCTATTTTTAACAAATCTAGCTTCTGGTTATAACTTTGCTTTATTTTTGTTGCAAATCTTAGTTCATTCTGAACCTTAGCTTTCCTGACTTTTAAGGCCCTGGTTTGATGTGTTCTATTACTTGTGTTTGTGTTATATTGAATTCCAATATGACATGATCACTCTTCCCCAAAATTTTTCACACTTCAAACCCCTCTATCATTTCTTCTCTGTTAGTAAAAATTAGATCCCGAATAGCTCTACTTCCCTCAGTAGAGCTATTCAACCAGTATGATATCCCACTTGATGCAGAGTTTGTCTCCCAGTTGATATCAGGATAGTTAAAATCCCCTATTACTACTGTGGCATGTTTCCTACATATATTTGTTAATTGGTTTTCAAAAAGTTCATATATTTCTTCTGCTTCATTGGCTATATTATACATCTATGACAATGTCATTCTTTTTTCTTTATATTGACTTGTATACATTCTAAGAGCTTTTCATCCTTAGTTTTATGCATTTCTGTAGAGATGTAACTCCACCTCTTTTATTAGGTAGGTCTATTTCTCTTGAACAGTTTGTATCCTTCCATTGTTTCAATCATGTGTTTCACCCCACCAAGTTTCAATAATAGCAACTATATCATATCTGCCCTCATGTACTAGTACTTCAAGCTCTTTATTCCCTATAGTTTAAATGTTAGTATTAAGCATTGGAGCAGAGGTGAGATTCAGCCAGTTTGGACCAGTTTGGGTGAACCAGATGTTAAAATTTTGCCCAGTTCAGCTAATCCCACCACTGGCTGGCCCCACCCCTGCCCGTTTTTGGTCCACTGTAGGCTATTTCCTGGACTGTTTTCAGACAGTTTTGGGCCATTTTTCATGCTGTTTTTGATGTTTTTTTTTTATTGTTTATTTACATAAAAAAGAAAAATACAGTTAAATCCTCACTGTGACATACCTGTTTTATTTATCTTTTTTAAAATTTATTTATCATATTTATATACCGCCCCATCTCCCTAAGGACTCGGGGCGGTTCACAGCAGATAAAAAGACAAAAT
>JAEANM010013176.1:0-14511 GCA_017656035.1 Myanophis thanlyinensis | reverse complement strand
TATTTAAATTTCTAAACCGCCACTCTCCCGAGAGACTCGGGGCGGTGTACAACCATCTAAAAATTTAATTTAACTCCTCTTAGGTTTTTGTTTTCTGGGGGCACTGTAGTGGGGAATAAGTAAAATGCTTCAGAGTGAAGCCGATGATTCAGAAAGAAATGCCAAAGGTGAAGCCTAGGGAAATTTCAGTCAGATAGATCACATACACCAAGGTGTAAAAGATGCTCAAACAACATCTTTTGAGAAATGATACTGTGAGTTTTTCAAAGTTTCTTGTGGATGACTTTGAATGCATACTTACTTACTTACTTACTTCTTACTTACTTAAATGAATAAGTAAAGTAATATATTTAAAACAGATATTATTTTCCTTCTTTTTTGAGCAAGAGAGTTCTATGAAGCTGCACTGTTGAAGTCATTTTCAGAAGTTTTATGTAAGCCTACAGCCTTTAGATAGTCAGTTCAAACACAGAGTGTTGTTGGTAAAGGTTGGTAACAATATCTTGCAATGTGAAATCCCTGTTTTTAAAATTCCAGACACTTTAAGCCATCCCATCTCCCAGGTTTCTGTCTCTACTTTTCTGAGCCTACCAATGGCATTCCATTGCCATTAAATTTAAACCTGTTTGCTCCCCTTTGAGAGGTTTCTTTTTTTTATGACAGTAACCTAGTTACACTTAGTCCATTTAGTAATCTAATCTACTCTGTGCACTGGCAATTCTGCCTCAATACAATCACATTAACAGATGCTGGTGAGGGTTTCTTTTCTGAGCTTGCGATTTAGCTTCTGAATGTTTCGCTAGATGACATCCTCAGTGGGGCTTTGGTTGAAGCATCTTGTTTCAGTTCTTCTTTGCTTTTATTGATCTCATGTGATGTGGTTGGGGGTCATGTGACCGGCTGGCTGCTTGATTGGTACGGCTCCTCATGGGTTCATAGTCAACATGTTTGTTAATAGATCTGTTGGTTGAATACCAGGCTTCGATAAATTTGCATGCATTGCTTGTGGTGGCATGGCACACAAATTTATCAAAGCCTGGTATTCAACTCACAAATTTATCAACAAGCATGTCAACTTGGAGCCAGCCTACGAATCCATAAGGAGCAGCACCAATTGTTAGTTACCGTATTTTTCAGAGTATAAGACACACCGGAGTATAAGACGCACCTAGATTTTAGAAGAGGAAAACAAGAAAAAAAAAGTTTTTTCCCTCCGTGCATCTTGTATTCCCTCTCCCCAGCCCCCAGAGGCATTTTGCAGGCCTCCAGAAGCCTCCGTGCGACTCAGTTTTGCCAAAAAACAGCCCATTTTTCATCTATAACGAGCCACACAGGGGCTTCTGGAGGCCTGCAAAATGCCTCTGGGGGCTGGGGAGAAGGAATACAAGACACGCAGAGGGGTTGGGAGTCCAAAAACGGTCTGGTTTGGGTGAAAATAGGACACATGGGTGGGGGCTCGGGAAGCCAAAAACGGCTGTATTCGATGTATAAGACGCACCACAATTTCCACCCACTTTTGGGGAGGGTGCATCTTATACACTGAAAAATATGGTAGTTAGTTTACTTTATTGTCATTGCAATTGAGCAACCAACCAACAATGGCACCGACTATCTCTTTACCTAGTGACCTTCACACATAATGACACAAACAGTCACATGGCATGATCAGCCAGACATACGATCCACTGACCGCATGACCACATGAGATTAATAAAATCAGAGAAGAACTGAAATAAGACGCTTCAACTGAAGCCCCACTGAGGGTGTCACCTAGTCTGGTGATGAAATGTTCAGAAGCTAAACAGCAAGCTTGGAGAACAAATCACCCACCAGCATCTACCACCTGTGCTACAAATATTTTCAATCATTTCACATTTATAGGGTGAAGAATCCACATCTATGGAATACAAATGATTATGAAACTTCACAAGATTTTGCAGTTTGAATGCAGAAAAAGGTGTTCCAAGTATGAAAGAGGCTGCTTTCTGCTTTGGAAGTTTTCTAAAATTTAAATGCCTGAAGCGGCAACTTAACGGAAGTTCATTTTTTGAAGGATTTTACACATCAGTGCTTCATTGCATCCCTAGCCTCTTCTCCTTTGGTAGGCAGATAGCAAGTAATGCTCAAATCTATTGAACAGTCACAATTAAACATACTTCTTCACATAGTAAATGACTGCTTACAGCAGTGGGATTTTTTTTCTGAAAAATTACTTAGCTTCCTTTGCTTTTCTCAAATACATTAGCAGCTTTTGAATGCTCATGGTGGTGCTGCATAAATTTAGAAGACCTCTAACTGCATATTTATCTAGGTTAAAAATTGGAAGACGGCACAAGATATATTGCTGCAGTGCAGTATTATATTAGGATTTTGTACTACTAATTGCACCATCAAAACAAGTAATTACTCAGAATACAGAATACAGAATTAATGGCAAAACCTTTGGTATGGATATACATAATTTATCAGTTCCATCTCTGAACTCCTAATTTGCATATGCCTAAACTTGGGAAGTGTTGGTGCTATTTGTCACCTTGGAAAATTATTTGCTTCTATAGAAGTACTGTAGATAAAATAGTCAAGAAGTTATTATTTTAATAAAAGAACTGTAAATTTCACTTAATTTTTTTTAACCTTGCTTTAAGTAGTATCTGGCTGGCCAATATTTATTGTTGATACCAACTTTCAGATATACAGCATTATAAACGCATGCATGCCAGAATTTCTTACAGCTTCATACTGGGCATTCTTCACACACATCTTCTAAAACAGTATTTTTGGTATGAAGGCCTTAATATATTTTGTGTGCTGTGCAGTTTGATTTTTTGTGGGAGTAAGTAGGCAGGAGGATGCGTGCATACCTGACTCTATTTAGGCACTTTTGCCTTCACCTCTTATCTCAGGATGATCTAAAGCCTTCTGCATTCCCAGAAATTTGTGCCTGACAATGTTCTTACCATTTATTGCCATCTTATAAAATGTACAAAAATTTGAACTTAATTCTTCCTTAGTACTTGATGTTTAGCTCTTTCTAAAGGCCTGGTGAAAATATCTTTTAAGGATAGAGTTCAATCTGAAATAGACTGGAACCAAAGTACAGGGCCCACAAAAAAAATTGACTTTCATTCATGTATAAGTCTCAGAACCGGTTTGAAATGCTATTTTTTTTTATCATAAATTCAAGCACAGCAATTCTTTGATGATTCAATCCTGGCCTAGATGAAAGTAGTGTTGCATTTATTTACATTTGGGGTCAAAGGTCTTCAGACTGACTGAATGAATATATTAGTTTCTTGACTTTTGTAGCTCTTTCTAAAATAATGTGTGGGAAATCAGTAGGTATTTTAGAAAATTACTGGTCCACAGTGGCAACAGTTTGTTCAGACTGTAGGACAATGGCCTTTTAAATATATACTGATTAACATATAGTAGCTCAAATGGGCATATTAGTTTAACTGCAGCATTTCAAAAGAATGGGACTAGAATGCCCAGAACACATCGCTCAGTTAAATCTAGAATTATTG
Organism: Myanophis thanlyinensis; assembly: GCA_017656035.1. Lineage (NCBI taxonomy): Eukaryota > Metazoa > Chordata > Lepidosauria > Squamata > Homalopsidae > Myanophis > Myanophis thanlyinensis. The sequence goes on along the minus strand of JAEANM010013176.1, from coordinate 10,987 downwards.
TAGAAAGACTGCAGATCTTTCATCCTCTGCCTCCCATCTTCTTAGAGAGCAAAGAAGAGTGTATTGCAAACCATTCCAATAACGAATCCAGAATTCTCATCTCAGAACAAATACCACCCCCAGAACATAATACTCTTACTACGGCTCCTGCTAGAAAAGTAAGTAGACCGTGACTTAAGGTAAGGGGTTAGAGGTTAAGTTTAAAGTTTTATGCTATGAAGAATGACGTCTTAAATCCTATTATTAAATGGAACTTACTTTGCTTAAACATTCAAAGAATGAACCTACGTTCTATTTTGAAAAAGCATAGTTAAAAACCTGTGACAGTGCTGTGGTAGATAACCATCAAGAACTGTCTTTGAGTTGATCTACATATTTGACGTTATTTGTTTGGTCTTGAACCAAAACAGTTGTTTCCTGTTCTTCTACAGTTTAATCAGCAACATAATACCAGAAAAAAATGTAGTATATATTATGCTTATTTTGTATACGCTTAATTTTGTACAAAAATATCAGACTTCAGGGGTTTTTTTTTGGAAAAAAAAACAAACCCACCCTGGTCTTAAATGGGTTCAATGGTGTTAAATTCAGTATTTGTTCATGTGTTGCCTCTGAAAAAATAAAACTCCCTAGGTCAAAAATATGTTTTTGCTTAGTAAGGTATAAATGTAGCTTTCTTCATCATTTCTATTTAAGAATTTTATGCAATAGTATAAACAATACAAATGTAAGAAAAAAAGAAAAGGGTAAACAAAAATGATAAATAATGAAAAGAAAAAAAATGAAAAAAATAAAGAAGCAGCATCTAATCTCCTTTTACAACAGTTATAAATAAATCTATCATCTATTTTAACACTCTAAAATTACATTATGATTCCCTCCTTTCCACATTTCACTTTTTGTAACCATGAGATCCATAAATCACCAATTCGTTTTTTCCATTTTCAGCAGAAAGTCCATAAAGAGTTTCCAGTCAGTAATAAATGTACCAGTTATCTAAAGTATTTTCATCACAGTTGAGTTTCTATTGAGTGTAGTACGTGCCCAGTCAAATTGGGACAATTGACCTCCCCTGACAGTGCAGTTATTTTTATGTTATGTACAACTGAAAGCACTGTAATCAAGACGTGGTTTCTGCAAATGTTCATATAGGAGAATATTGATAATCCTTTGAATTGTAACTATCTTACAGTTGGCACTGCATTATACATTGCAAAAGACATTCTGAGGGAGCTACTATGTTAGAACAGCTCAGACATAGAATTGAACATGTTAATATTTATTTTTCAATAAAACAGAAAGTAACCCAGTTGTTAAGTGAATCTGGCTTCTCTATTGACTTTGCTGGTCAGAAGGTCGCAAAAATGGATCACATTACTTTTGGATACAGCTATGGTCATAAATATGAATCGGTTGCCAAGCATCCTAATTTTGATCACATGATCATGGTGATGCTGCAAAGGTTGTAACTGAGAAACAGTCATAAGTCACATTTTTCAGTGTGCTGTTGTAACTTTGAACGGTCACTAAACACTGTTGTAAGTCGAGGACTATATGTATTTCCTTATGTTCTTCACCTGCTTCCAGTGTCTGCAATGCACTATTTTGTTTTATTTTAACTTTGGATGATGATATTTCTTTCCAAATATTTTAATTAACTTTCTTACCAATTATTGTCAGAGTCTACATCTTTTTGCGATTTGCACTCTAGATTCTAGTCTTGGAGAAACTAGGCATACTTTGTTTCTTTTTCACATGCGGACTTCTATTTAGAGATTGACTTAAGCATGCAAATTCAGCAATCTACTATATCGATTGGAGTTGGACAGTCAATACATTTAAAATAGTGACAACACTGCTACTACTACTACTACTACTACTATATCACATAGGATTTGGGATCAGCTCAGATTTAAAATATGGCTTACCATGTAACATCTAAAAACTATTAGACAAATTAATTTAAGCACTCCAATTGGCATGTGGCTATTTAGATATTAATTGGATTGCACTATAAATTAATTTAGTGTCTGATTTACTTAGGTGATGTTGAAATGCTTGGTAGGGGTTGAACTTTTAGCTTAGATTGAACTGTCTGTTGGAACCTAACTATTGTTTATAGTGCCTCTGCTATGTATATTATAACTTGCTTTGAATGACTTTCACTTCTAAACAAAAAAAAATCACAGTACTATGTCTAAACGAGATTGATTGATGCATGATTTTAAAAAACACTAACATGGACAAATCGACATTTTAGAGTTGGTGTGGGTGTATGTGTGGGTGGGGAGCACACACACAAATTTACAAATGCAGGGATGATATTTTCAATAAATTTAATTAGAAAATATGATACTGTGATACCATTGTCTTGGCATTTAATATGCAATTGTTTTGTCATTCGGTAGAATGGCTTATCCTAGAGAAGATATATGTTTTTCTCAAGCCAACGTGCACTCTAGAGTTCCCATTTGCAGTAAATTTAAAACATCTATAAGGCAGAAAGGGATCATTTGAGTTGCACAAGAGGAGACAAACTCTTAGAGCTGAAAAGGGCCATTTAAGCCATTGAATTTAAGCTGTTGTTTAGTGCAGGGATTCAAGTGAAACATGGCTGGCTAAAGACTGCTTAAAGACATACAGGGAAAGGAACTGCTACCTCTCTGAGTCATTGCTCACTAGTTGACACTGTCATAGTGTTGGAATGAGGTAACTGAGGGTTTTCCAATTATGTCCTCAAGCCACTCTCTCTACCACCTTTTACAGTGTAGTTCATTGCTCAACAAGACTGAGGAGCAAAAAGATGAATCGCCATCATCATGGAGGCTAAGCTTGCGGAAAACTAGCAGCCAAAATGCACTTAGTGAGGACAGCATGCCCTCTGACAAAGAGAAAGGCAGCTCCATCTATTACTCTTCTTCAACCCCTCGGATATCTGCACTATTAGATAACCAAGAGAAGGTACAGAATAATTTGGCTTCCCTGTCTTTGAAATCCATGTTTTGAAAACTAAAGCAATGCTGAATAGTCTATTTTTTGTTTTGTTTTGTTTTGTTTTTGGTGTAGTGTTATACTTGTTAACTAGAATTATGATTTGCTTTTTCTGTCATACAGTGATTGACTTAACTCCATTTGAGGAATGGAGCCTATGATAGATAATTATCTATCTTTTCTCTTTCAAAAACCAACACTTTTTCTTCATTTTAAATTATGTACACAGATTATATTGATGCTGATCTTGACCATGATCAATACTATTCAGCGTTGATTTCTAATTGTAGTTCCTGTGTGGATTGATTCAACTCTAATGCTATTGGTCTTTGAAAGGTGATGATTTGAAAAAGCCATTCCTGGATCGAATTGTCCTAGATCACAGGTGTCAAATTCACTGAGTCACGCTGCCGTCACACAATTTTTCCCAACATTTCCCCCATTCATTGAGCTGGTGGCGTGGCCTGCACATGACGCACCCAGCCTGCAGACCCCCAGTTTGATATCCCTGTCTTAGATCTTGTAGTTGGTACTTTGCTCTCCAAGTAAATGGATTCTGGATCAGTTATAACATCTATTAAGGTCTGGCTATTGATTACTTTTGTGAATGGCTTGTGATAGGACTTGGAAAGAAGAACTTCTCAGTATCCTCCCCAATATTATTGGGGAAGAAGGGGTTGAGCCTTTAGACATTCCAGTATTGAGTGGTCCAGGCTACTGGTCTCTCCCCATCTTATTTACCGTCTTGATGAAGCTGCTGGTTTCATCAATATATATAATGAATAAGTAAATTATGGATTTGAAGCTAGCTTCATATCCTGAAATGTATGAGACAGAAAAACTGTGTACACTTTTTGTACAATTGTACAAAAGTGCACAATTACAAAATATTTTTGGGGAGTTATATATTTATTTTAAATAAAAGATATAAAATATTCAACTCCTATGATTTAAAAAAAATTAATTATGCGCATTCCTTCATACTATAACATGTATTGAACAATTAAAAAAGGAAAACATTTTTCTAAAGCAAGAATTGAGACAATACTGTAATGGATTTATACACAATTATCAATTCAGATTTAGTAAACAATCAATTTCAAACAGTGTATTGCAAAATTGTATATAATTTTTCAGCCATTGTTTGAGATAATTATTTTTTGTCCAAAACATTGCTGTAATTTATGAATTTGTTCTTATTCTAGCAGGACAAGGATAATAAAATCTATTTTGCTTCAATATCCCCGCGAAGATTAAATAATACAGGTGACATTGAAGAAAAGGAAAACCGGTAAGAGCCTTTCAATAATGGCCCCAGATTTATAGGAGTAAATGTTTATGAACTGAATCTGTGGGACAGTTTTTCTCCCTTCCCCCTCGCTTTCCTTATTTCTCCTACATGTTGATTACATTTGACAATAAAATATAAACCCATACAAATCCAAAAACAAGTCCATATAATTTTCTTGCAAATGAGGTTTTAAGTTATATAAACAAAATACTGTTCTGATATAGTAACATGTTAGTTATGACTTCCTTGTTTATTTATTTATCAAATTTATATAACTGCCACCCCAGCAATGGACTATTTGCCATGATGCGATCAGGAAGACGCCTCCGCTCCCTGAAAGCCAACACAGAGAGACTAAGGAAAAGCTTCTTCCCACAGGCAATGTGGACGCTAAACCATAAACTATAACAACCCCTTTCTATCACCCCCTAACTTATTCTCCTACCCTGTCTATACTAGCACCTCTTGTTCTACTACCTACGGTCGCAGGGCAGTTGCATGTGCATTTCACTGCATTTCGTACCATGTATGACTTTATATGTGATGAATAAAATTGATTTGATTTGATCTGAGAAATGGTATGCCTCCTTATGAGGTCCAGAGACATCCCTCTCCCTCAAAGAAGAATTCATGAGCGCTAGAACACAATCACGTGTCACCTCCTAGGTGGACTTAACTAGTGTGTGTGTGTGTGTGTGTGTGGGAGAATGGAATGAATGGATGAACAAATGGCCAAGCTCACAGATATAAGGACCCTGTCCACTTCCTCAAACCCAACAGGTTCAAACCATTCACAGATAAGAGAGCAAGACTGTGCCCTTGGCATCTCCTCAGGAGCCGCACCAAGGCAGTAATTTTTTTGTATCACCCCCTTGAGAATTGAATATATCTGTTTTTATTTCATGTATAGTACGTTCACATGGTTTCTCCAATTAGCCCTACATTTTAGAGTGACATATTTCAGTTACTGCAAAATAGAAAATTAATCAGAGAACAACAGACATGTTCATACACATTTTACACTTTACTCATACTATATATTTTAAAAAGGTATCTGTTAGAACTGTTCTTCAGAATTGATTCTTATCCATTCTTTAGTTCTGATCAGGGTCTATTATCTGCCTCTGAAACATTTAGTGACCGTTCCAGAACATAGAAGATATTTATATAAAATGCTATGTTCTTAACAGTTGGATTTTATTTTCCAGTATTTTTTTTCTCCAGGATTATATTGATCTTGGCAAGCATGCCTTTTGCTTGGATTTGGGTAAATAGATCAAAAAGTGATTGCACTTGAAATATTGCTGTTGTAGCATATTTCTCAATGCTGTTGGTACATTTGGGTGACGTACTCAGTCCCAGCAAATTCTGCTTGTTTTGATATTAACAGGTTGTTGCTGACCCTTATTTGTTTTTAATTTATTATGCCCATTGAAGGCAGCTCAGCAGAACTGCAGACAGAACAATTCAGAGCACCACTCAGTTGACTTAGCAATTTAAAAATGAACCACAGAACGGTGATTTTGGGCTTGTATAGGTTGAGGGAGGAAGATTTTTGTTGTGTTTGTGACTAAACCATGCATAACAGAATGTCATCATATCCTAATCTTTGTGTTTTATTAGAGATTATCAGAATTAAAGAATATAAAATGCAAAAGTGTAATTACACCCCTCTCTTTCCCAATTTGCCATTTTAGAGAATCTGCTGTTAACTTGGTACGGAGTGGTCCTTACTCGCGCCAACAATGGAGAGAAGAACCAAAGGGGAATGAAGCCCCTACAACTGGTGCACCTTCCACTTACATATCTACCTATATGAAAAGGTAAGATGTATTTAAAACTTTTGGTGGAAAAGTGTACAAGGTTGCATTATTTTTTAAACAGTTTAACAAAAATTCTGACTGCCATAAAACCAGAAAAGAGGAAAACCAAAAGATAAATGACGTAGCCCATCTACTTGCCTCTTTTGTTTCCATAATTAGAACGATTTATCAACATTTTAATTTTTTTTTCTAGATGAAAAACTTTATCCATATAGAAAATGTATCTTGTGAAATATAAGAAATAGGAGAAAGTATTATTTTAATCTAAAACTGTATTGGAGGTTGAGGGTATCATTGTGGGAATATTGAAAATTTTGTTTCTTGTCTGCTATGAAAATTAGTATGGTACACCTTTGTTATTTGCTTTGAAATAATTAAAAAATCTGGAAAGCAAACATGCAGACATTATTACATACAGAAAAGGATAGGTAGAGAGAGAGGAGGAAGGGAGACAGACAGACAGACAGACAAGCAATATTTGAGAGGTCAGGATCTGCAGGTCAAACATTTGAATAATTAGGGGTTATCCAGGATTTTCTGGATAAATCTGGAAAAGATATAGCCAATATTTTAGTCTAAGTGAATTTAAAAGCAGGTTTGAAAAACATAACATTTTGGCAGCAGTAGCTCATGTGCTGAGAATGTGGCATAGATATCAGGAATAGGGTTTAGTGACATTAGATAATGTAACTAAAAGTTGTATTAATCCCAGGTTATATTCTGAAAAGGAAACTATATTTCTTTTTGAATAATCTCCATGTAAATTATCCTTACAATGAATTGTACTCATTAATGTCAGCCCAGTAGCCCAAAAACAGAAGGGATTATTCTTCCCCTTCAGAAGCTGCTATAAAGAAGATAGCAAGTGCTCAGGTAAACTTTGGGATAGTACAGATAGTAAAGGCATGAGAAGAACATAATAGACCCACTACTCAATTAGAAGATAGGTATAGTCTCCTACCTGCAATACAAATTGTTTTCATTTTGAAACATTTCAGTATTGTAAACATATATTTTAATGGCTTGTTTATGCCGCTATTGGTTAGGCCTATTAGAGTCACACTTGTGAAAATAAATATTTATTTATTTCATTTCTATGCCACTCATTTCGTTATCCAAGGTGACTCTGCATTTCTTTTAATCTGATTCCAGGATTTGTTGGAGCGTTTGTATCCTTAGATTTTTATAATCCATAGAATTCTTAGTTTGCCTAAATTATGAGGTATAGGATAAATCATGTTAATTCTTGAATATCCAAAACAAACAAGAAACGTAGAGCTGAATAATAATCAAATTTAGCAGAGGCTTCAAGATTTTTTTTCCCATAATGACATTTTATTTTGCTAAACCAACTCTCTAGTTTAAGTAGAATATTGAGTTTAAAGTATTTGATATTAATTTATTCATTTTTGCCTGTTAGGTCAACAAAAGTAGCAATCTTAATTTTTAATTAGCCTGCTTACAATCACAGCATTTTTGATAATACAAAATTTACCTGATCACAGATAGCTTGCTAGCTGTAATCCAAGCTCTTCCATTATTGACTGTCTGCTTCATATTGTTTCTGGTACATATAGTCTGTTAATTTAGGAAATGGACTAAATTTGATTTATTCTACTGTATGCTTCAATCTGCATACAATGCTGTCAGATCTATTGCTCACATTGGCATGTATCTTTCAACCTTGTCCTAACCTGATCCTATGAGTAATCTGTAAGGAATTTCTTATTGTTGTGATTCATGCCCTGATTTACTTGAATACGTTGATCATTAGGCATTTTCTATTTCTGTTCTTGCACCTCCAATATGTATTTAGTAGTTAACAAAACAATTCACACACATCTTTCCATTGGAATAAATCCACAAAAACACAATACAAGAAAAACACTCATAATAAATTTGAAAATTGGGTCATTTAGTCAATTGTTTTCTGCATATCTTTTTTTCAGATTCATTTTTTGAAAGTAGCAACATAAGCAACTTTCAAGTGCTGAATGAACTTGTTGCATCTTAGTGATCTTGTGAAAATATTTTTATGCTCTTAAGAAAAAGTTATTGCATTAGCAACAACCTGAATTATGATTTCTTTGATCATTATAATATGGAATAGATTTCTCTGTGAGGATCCATTGCTATTATGGAAGTGTAGACATTCTTTCAAGCAGAATCATAGCAGCATCAGGATGTGAATGTTATACCAAGTTTATTCAATATTGTATGTAGTATTTTAAATGTTTAAAACATAATTATACTATTTGCCAAATACAATATTAAACGATTTTAACTGTTAGTGTATATGATCAATATAACATGATTATTTTATTTCTGAGTCTGGCCTCCCTGAATGTAGTAAAATGAAGATTTGTATTAATTATAGGTTCAATGATAGGTTTGATAGGTTTGATAGGTTCAATAACTTGTATTATAAAACAATATAGGATTATGATGTTTTGTGGTTAATATTTGGAACTAGAATTGGAATTCATATTGATATGCATATTAATGTGCAGGCTAAATTGAAGTTAGCAATCATTTTGTTTCCTTTGTCTTTCCATTTTCATATACACTTTATCTTCATCCTTAAATTCTACTTTAACTAACTTTTAAAAAAAGCTTTGATATTTCTAATCTTTTCTTCTTAGTCTAGATCTTTCATTCTGTTCTTTTATCAAACAGAATAATTTTATTTAGGTACATCATGTGCCAATGGACACATATTTTCATTTGCTTTTTCTTCTCATTACTTTTTCTCTTCAATCTTGATTCAACATCTTGCTTCTTTGACTTAACCTAGAGAATTATGATAAGCACGCCTGATCACACTTGATCTTAATAAAAAGAGCAATTCTTGATTTCTAATTTCTCTTTTCATTTTGCGGAATATTTCTTGAGCACTGAATACGTGATCACTGGTCTTAATATTATATCTAAAGAATTTCTGAAGAAATTGATTTTTCTGCTGTCTTACAGTGCTTCATTTGGTAGAAGTAGTGAAATCAGCAGTCCCTACATTTCAGCTAACCGCAATGCATTTTCTACTACCTCATCTACTATTCTTGATTCATCTACCTCATTGGGCACAGAGTGGCAGATTGCCCCTTGCCCAACATCTACCAGGTCTAACACTACAACATCAGTTTACCAGTCTACCAGGTAAGGGATCATAATATGCCAAGATAATAATGAAGAGGGCTTATAAAGGAGCTCACTATTATTGCTGTCAAGACACTGGTTTAATATTTCATTCTGAATGTTCTTCCCAATGGTTCTGCTGCATCTAGGATGTTATTTAGGCAATAAGAAGGTTATATATTTTATGATTTCCATAAAAAACTGGTTATTAGAATTCTGAATCTGTCTCATTTGTTCTCTTTTGATTCAATTCCAAAAAGGTGCTTTGGAGCTCATAAGGGTGGGAAAGTAGCATCTGCACTTTAAAGGACTACGTCTTTTCTCGAAATTGTGCAGCAGCTATAGAGGGCAGCTGTATGATCCTGGGAAAGACGCACCTGCTGTAAAGAGTTATAGACATTAGTATCCCAACACACCTCAAAGCAGTTCTTTACCACCCAGCTACGTATATTATTCTGACTGATTTGTATTAAGCCTTTTTCTTGGATTTTTAAATTACAGTTCTCCAGTTGTTAACTCTTCTTTCTGTCACTTGTGCTCAATTGCTTTGCTAGTTGAACTTGATGGAGGGCAATGTTTGGGGAATTATCTTTCTTCATTCCTATTCTAACACTTTTAATCATATTAATTGTCATTATGTATGCACCAATAAGAAATCATTACGACTATAATAGAAATATTCAGGTGACTGTTCTATTAACAGTGAAATTCATTTTGTTTCTCTTCCTTCTCCTAAGGCAGGGGTGTCAAACTCGATTTCATTGAGGGCCACATCAGAGTTGTGTTTGACCTCGGGGGACCGGAGTGGGTGTGGCCAGGGTGGGCATGGCCAGCTCGACATCATTCGACCCTCCCAAGTTTCATTTTCACTGGCAGAGGGTTGCAGTAGGCTGTGGCAGCTGAAAACGGAGCTTGTACCTTGCACCTGCAGAAGCACCGCGGGTCGGGCCTTCGCTTTTTTCCAGGGTGGTCCATGGGCCAGCTCTAAGTACTTCGCAGGCCGGATCCAGCCCCCGGGCCTTGAGTTTGACACCCCTGTCCTAAGGCATTTTACAATTATTTATGAATTCATTTTGTATGTTTCAGAACCCCTTACCGACAACAAAGTGATTCTACCACAGAGAAGAGCACAGAGGCAGTCTCTTCTAGCATTCCATTAAGTGTCATAACAAATCTCACTGTACCTGGAAGTTCCAATGGTGTCACAACTACTAATTCTAATTCACTGACTGGAACAGACTCATCTGCTGGTGATGCCAGGGATCGAAGAAGGTTAGTGAGCCTTTTATGGGGTTATGAGCTGCATTTACTGCATGACACAGATCCACTGGTCGGTAAGACCATACTAAGCTTTCAAAAAAAAAATTTTTGGGTCTTATTTTAACAATCATATCAGTTTGCTTTGATTTTTGTTAGAACATGATCATATAATTTAGTACATCTCAATTTGTGCTCTGAGCCATGGTATATATACTTTTGAATATAAAATTTCACTGAAATTCATGTTATTCATATAATATTATTTGAAAGAGTTTATTCTTCACTGTCTTCACAATATTTTCTAGTGTTGTCATTCAGGAAATGTGAAGTAGCTTCTGTTTTGATCTGGTAATTTTCCATGCTTGTATGAATTAGGAATATTCTGTATAGAAAGTTGAAAAAGTGTAAAAAGCTTTTACATCTTATCTATTAATTCTTGTTAAATGATTTTTATTGGTATAAATGAAATTTAGAATTACTATCTGTCTAT
>JAEANM010013175.1:0-14511 GCA_017656035.1 Myanophis thanlyinensis | reverse complement strand
ATACATATATACATTCATAGCAATGATATATTATTAAAAAAAAGTAACAACCATTCCAGACAATTGAACTGATAGCTTGTTTTGACAGATGCAAGGGGAAAAAAGTTATTTCTTCAGAGTGTAAATATTATTAAACATCGTTGAACATTTCATTTTAGGAATTTAAAAGCTCCTCCCACAAATATTGAAACTTTTTCCTGACTTTGTATATAATAGTAATTGGGGCTATTGCCAATCAGCTGAATCTAAAACTAGCAATATTGTAGATGGTAGTAAGTTTGTATATGATTAGGATTAGCTAGGTTGTGCATGTGTGTGTGGGGCGGAAACACTGAGATGAGAAATGTAGACTTGCAGAACTTTATTGTATGAAAAATGTCTTCCACACTGGAAATGTTTCTTTAGGATTAAACCAAGTAGCAAATGGGAGAAACTATCCTGTCAGTTGTAATCCGATTTCCGGGGAATGGGAAATGTCAGTTATAAAAGTTAGTTGAGGCTGAACCTTTTTAGTTCTAGTCAAAGAAATCCAATTTGATTTGACCAAACAACTGATTCAACATTTCAGACTGTTCATTTGATTCAAAGACATGATCAATCAAATCACCGATGAACTGAATCTTCTATTTTGAATTTTGACATAATCATGAGATTCCAGGACCTCTGATTTTCTTTCTGCAACATGCACATATGAGAGGGCCAGTTTTGGCATAGTGATTAAAATACCAGGTTAGAAACCAAAAGACTGTACATTCTACTCCCGCCTTAGGAAAGGCAGTCGGGTGATTTCAGACCAGTCATATTTTCTTAGCCTTAGGAAGGAGGCAATGACAAACCACTTCAGAAGATGTTTGCCAAGAAAACTGTAGGTACTTGTCCAGGAACTTGTCCTTCAAGAAGAGGACACAATTAAAAAACAACAACAAAGGCCTTCCTTTTCTCTCCCTTGATTTGGGGATAAGGGAACAGGGATAAAAGTTGTTAATAGGCTGTCATAGTCCTGGAAACCTCCAGACCAATAAAAAGACTCCAAACAGTGCAAATATCTACATTACAATTGATCAAAGTTGACTCAGCTCCTTCAATGTTCAGTAATAAGTTTCTAAATGCCTTCATATCATTACAGACTCAATGTTGTGTTTTATATTCCAAAAATGACATCACTTCACAGTCATGATCTGCAGATGCCTTTGCACATGTTTGGAAGTGCGGTGTGTTGTAAATGTGGAAATCGGATAGTACAAAAGTGCCATTTTGCCAATGCTTCAAAAAGGAATATAAAGAACTACTTTGCTAAAGTATATAATGATTCAGAACACCTTTTTCAAGAACCTTTTAGCTAATATTTTTACTATCCTTATTTATATGTCTGCATGAATACATATAGAGGAAACTTTTCTATATTTTTTTCAGGAGCTTTATTTTTCTTAAATGTAATAAATCTTTAATTTTAAACATCTTTTTTTTTAAGTTGAGCAAACCCAGAACATTGATTTTAATTGAAAAGTAAGCCATTGCAACACTACCATTGCTTTTCTAATTCTTTCTTCAGAATGACGAAGCAAATATCTATAAAAGCATAGAAGTCACAGGACTGCATTAACGTGGCATTTAGAACCATTCGATATTTAAATATTTTTTTAGAAGTTGTATCTTTCTTTCTGGCATACAAATAGTCCTCAAGTTATGACCACAATTGAGCCCAAAATTTCTATTGCTAAGCAAGTCAGTTGTTAAGTGAATTTTGCTTCATTTAACAAATTTTCTTATCACAGTTGGTAAGTGAATCACTGCATTTGTTCAATTAGTAAAACAGTTGTTGAGTGAAATATGAATCAGTTGCCAAGCATCTGGATTTTGATCACATGACCACGGGGATGCTGCAATGGTCATAAGTGTGAAAAACGGTCATAACTCACTTTTTCATCACTAAGTGAACTGTTATAAGTCAAGGACTACCCGTATTGGGAAAACAAGAAATATGTTCCATTCTTCAACACACATCAGACATTAAACATTTTCAAGTAACATTTAAGGGGGAAAAATCTGCACGATGTTTATTTGATTTGACTGTATAATTGTTAAATCATTCAATCTAAGACAGAGTGCAGCTGAAAATGGGCATTTCACAGATGTCAATTTAAAGCCATTTTTAACCGCGTGAAAAAGAAGAACCAAAACATTAGGGAATCAAAAGCCATCTCCAAAACATGGCTTGAATGGATATTTTTAGATTTCATAAGACTAGATGTGACTGAGGTTTATATGAATTACATTTGTATAAAATATATCACAGCTCAGAATTGCCAAAAACAATGTAAACACTGTAAACATTTCTTCTAAAACACTTCCGTAAAGTTTCTAAACACAAGATGGGAGTATCAGATGGCTTTTTTCATTTAATGGCACATTTTAATCTGAAAGTTTAATAATCTAAAAGACCAGGCTTTCTAGGTTAAAAAAAAAAATCAACCCAAAAGATTTTCATCTAAAGAATAGTTTATGGTTGCTTGATTTCCCCACAGTTTTGGGGAGTGCATCTCATACAATACATAAAGCAGTGCAACATCGCCCTGGAAATGAGTTTCAATCAATAAATTTGTTCTTTGTCCTGAGAAAAAGAACACATTTTGCTATGTGTTTACTCTGTGAGGGTCCCTACTTTTTCAATATTCAGCATACAATTGACAAAAATTATGCAATCATGGATTTGGCCGTTCGAAGTAGGATAGAAAAACCAGATCTTTATTTTTCTGTGTGACTGCATTGAATTCATACCTCCTGGACAAATCACTGCACTGATAAAAAGAAATAAATCTATCAGTGATATTTCTGGGGGTGGGGGGAAACCAGATCATTATGAATAAGAAATAGTGTTTATTGTTACCTGAGTTTGCCACATGGTCCTTTCTTCTCTGGAGGTTGGTGATTCTGACAGGTGTAGAAAGAATGATTTACCCTTGCCGAAAATGGATGATGAGGTTCCCCGTTACCAGACCAGACAAAGGTTACACAAAGCATTTCACTACATATTGTACTATGTATGATTATGTATATGATAAATAAAATCTGAATTTGAATCTGAATCACCTCAACTGTTCCAAGGTAAATACCATCAAGAGTATGACCATCCATATGAATATTATGTAAGTCTTGCAAGTTAGGCTAGCCAGACGAGCTAATTCGATTTAAGGTTACCTTAACAGAATCTTGCAAGTCTGAAAGTACATAACTCCCCCATAACTCTTTTAGAGTCCAAGAAACTAATGGGGGGAGGTTTCTGAGATGCTCTCTTCTCCCTGTTTCATCCCCACATACAATTACATTATTGTCCATAATGATCATGTTTCTCACAATAGCCATGAATTCCTGGGTCAGTTCTGATATCTCTCCCAGAAGGAAAGTTGAAATCCTCCAGAACTGACATCTTGAGGGATCACCCATCAGCTAGAAGCATGGACACAAATGATGTTACACAGCTGAATGAGACCAGTTTCAATTCTCTCCATTTCCAGGGAAAGGAATAAGGAAAACACAAAGGGACTTCCTGAATGCTGTACATCTAAATCCATGGATAAGCTTCAGTATACTTTGTCATTAGCCATTACTATAAAGGTCAGCTATTGGTGGCCTCAATCCATAAGAGAAGGGAAGACAAGTTTGTAGGGATAACATATCTGTAAAGGTTGCATGGTTCAATGAGACTATCATTTGTTGCAGATTGTATTAAGACATGTAGCCACATTCTGCTACCAGCCTTTCTTTGTAAGATAACAAGAATGTCAATATATAGTTCTAGTTTCTGATTAGTTTCTGATTATCTCAACTTGGAAGTCTCTGGGAGTTGGAACCTTCTTGTTCTTTACAAATATAACACTTTATTGATACTTTTGAAAGTGTGTGCATGTGTAAGTGTGCTGGGTGGGATGCATGGTGGCCAGGTTCTCTACAATATCAACATAAGGCTTGCATGCAATAGGGTAATTTATTTGGGCAATCACCAGATGTCTGCATTTCTCAGGTCATCATGTGTTGGTTGAGAGGGAGAGAAAAGGAAATTAAAGTGAGTAATAGCAACTTTCCTTCCTGATGTACGTACTTTCCTACAATTCTTTGAATTCATCCCTCAAAGCCCAAAACAATCTGGATTAAAGCAACTGAAGTTTCTGGCGTGTCTTATAAATTAACTCATCTAATGTTTCACCTAAGGGTCCCATTTTAAATGGTTGGTTAAGTCTCTCTCATCCCAGCCCACATCCTGAGTTTCTGTACTGAATGCATCTAGTAGGCAGTCAATATCTCCATTGGGTATCAGATTCTTGACCAAATTTTGAAAACTAAACCTCAGACACATCACAAAAAGTAGAAAACTAATCAGATCAGAGATGAATTGAATATGGAGGAGATGGTAATTACCAGTTTTCTGTCTTTCTTTCTTTCTTTCTTTCTTTTTGATGAAAGCTATTCTGTCATGCCAATCATCTGATTCAGTGACAACTGAGAATATATATATCATCAAAGTTATTATCAAAATCATCAAAAGTAACAGAGGCTGTGTAATGGCATACTATCTTATATATAACAAATAAAATCTACATAAATCCTAATGCAGTCTGAAAATCATGAGAGTTGTCACGAATCATAGCTACATGATTAATAGACAGCCTTCATCTAATTATTTTAAACGGGTTTTAAATTGTTATTTATGTATCTGTGTTTTTTATCGGCTGTGCACCGCCCCGAGTCCCTAGGGAGAGAGGGCAGTATATAAATCAAATAAAATCTAAATCTAAATCTAAATGTCTGCAGCTCAGTCAAAGTCTATCCAAGGTCTCACTGTGCACAATGCAACAGGAAAATGTCAAAGAAAAATCTTAATGTGTGAGCAGCCATTCATTCTTGTAATGTTGTTTTACCTTCTACATTTGTTAAAGCTTATTTTCAGTTCAAACTTCTGAGCATTACAGATAGTCCTCAAATTATAACCATTTATTTAGGGACCATTTAAAGTTACAACGGCATGAAAAAAGTGACTTCTGACCATTTTTCACATGACCATTGCAGCATAGTCAAGTGATCAACATTCAGTTCTTTGGTAACTTATTCATATTTATGATGGTTGCAGTGTTCTGGGTTTGTGTCATCATCTTTTGTGATGAAGAAAGTCAATGGGGAAGCCAGATTCCCCTAATAACAACATTACTAACTTAACTGCAGTGATTCTATTAACAACAGTGACAAAAAGCTCATAAAATGGGGAAAAACTCACTTAACAACTTTGTTGCTTAGCAGTGGAAACTTTGCCCTCAATTATAGTCATAAGTCAAGGACTCCCTGTATCTCACTGTGTTATAGGGTACAATCCAGGTAGATGAAAGCAATTTTATAACCCAAATTAATTTCCCTAGAAGAGGACCACATTAAACATTAGCCTCACATTTAACTCATGTATTTCTCTGTGACTGTGTTCTTATCTGTATTATTTTAAAATTGGCTTGATCTATGTACAAGCATCTGATCTCTACTTTTAAGGAATAATTGCAGTTCAATACATAGCAAACATAATGAGTTTTAAAGTTGTTTTCAGTAGTTTTTTGACATAATAATGACATTAGCATATCACCTGAAATATATTTTCTTACAATCGTGTTACAGATCTTCTCTTTTTTACTGCAAAACTATGACAGCAAACTCCAGTAAGAAAATGGACAATAATTGTTGTGGGTTTCAGTGCCTTCTATAGTTGTAAAATGCCACTCTTAATTAATATGCATTAGTTCAAAGAAAGGCAGCCATTAATATTCATGGTTTTGAGTGACAACTTGGCAGTTATTCTAAATGTGTATTGAGCTAGACAAGTGTATTTCATTATGAAAATAATCATGTGTGGAGGAGGGTGGGTGAAAGCCAAACTTTATACAAAGAGAAATGGTTTGGATTCAGGATTCAGGAAAATGTTTTGTTGAATAGTTAATAAATTTCAAAGGAAAGTTAATAGATTCAGAAATATGTTAGAAAAAAAAAATCTATTTCAGCATGTTATTATTTTTTTCCTGCTTTCTTTTAAAGTCAGATTAAATATAACACATACACACACTTCTTTACACACACTAGCAATAGCCCTTAGACTTATATACTGCATCACAGCCATCTCTAAATGGTTTACAGAGTCAGCATATTTTCCCCAACAATCTGGGTCCTCATTTTACCCACTTTGGAAGAGTGGAAGGCTGAGTCAACCTTGAATCAGAGGTGAAATTCAGCAGATTCTAGCAGATTCTAGCAGTTGTTTGTAGCCTAATCTTTATTGCCCTGCTTACAGAAACTGCCCACCCAGTCATATGAGCCCCCCCAGCCATGCCCACCAAGCCACGCCCATATCAGTAGTAAAAAGAATTGAATTCCACCATTGCCTTGAGCCAGTGAGGATCCAACTCCTAGCAGTCAGCAGAATTAGCCTGCAATATTGCATTTGAATCACTGCACCATTATGGCTCCTATAACTGAGCCATGCGTAAATATTGCAAGTTGTAGCAATATCAGCGATTGATTGAAATTTAATGCATTAATACAAACCATTTTTATGTATTAAGCTTTAAAAAAAACCTTTATATTCGACAGAACTGTGAGCATAGTTGTTTCCCTCTATGGTATATACTGTATTTAATCCGCGTTGACCATAGGAATGATCCTCTCCAGAAAATGGATTGATCCAAAAGATATAAGATGGCTCCAGGGAATTTTTTTAGTTAATATAGGAAGATGTTATAGGTAGCTGAAACAATTCTTTTTTTGTGTGTGTCTGTTTTTATAGTCCTTTCAATTGCCTGGAATCAATCTGACTTAAGCTAATAAAACACATACGATGAGATTTAAAGTAATCATAGGACACTTGCAATCCATGAGAACTCCACATTATTAAAAAAAATGTTTTTATTCTTTCCAACTCATTTTTTTTTTCATTTGTTTGTAAGCAACATAATCATCTGAAAAGCAGAATAGAATAGGAATGTATTTGGTATGGTGTTAAGAATTCCCCAGGCTGATCAACTGATTTGATAAAGTACTATGCCTATAACATGCCATAATTAATATCATATTTAAATAATAAATATTATTTTAATACACTGCTATTCTAATATACTACTAAAAGTTTAATTTTTTTAGTATATAAATTTAAGACCTTCCGTTGATAAACACTTTACTGAATTGTTTGTTAAGGTTATAGGTCAGTGCCACCAATTGGCTTCATGAGTTCTGTAATGTCATAATAATTCCAAAATATTAACGTAAATGTGATGTTTCTTAGGGAATATCTGTATTAATCATGTTGTTACACAGAACTTCAGTGCATCCGAGATTAGTTTTTGGGTCTTTTAGTAAATGTGTGTTTGTGTTCACTGAATATTTTTGTAATCAAGGGTAATACAGTCTATTGGTTTACCTGTGCTCTCCTCCTCCACATACTTTGCTAAATGGCAGATAATTTGAATGTTAGCACTAAGGGTGGGAGATTTTTCTAAGAGTCCGTGC
Organism: Myanophis thanlyinensis; assembly: GCA_017656035.1. Classification (NCBI taxonomy): domain Eukaryota; kingdom Metazoa; phylum Chordata; class Lepidosauria; order Squamata; family Homalopsidae; genus Myanophis; species Myanophis thanlyinensis. The sequence goes on along the minus strand of JAEANM010013175.1, from coordinate 6,978 downwards.
TGATTTGATGGCATGTAATCAATCAATCAAGCAATCAAAACCAGGGAGGAAAATGCACATTAACAATAAGCTACAGCAATTACATTTAATTAACATTGCATCTGCCTATCTTTCCAAAAGGACCAACACATGTGACATAGATCCTAGGGAACACAAGCATATTATGGTATCCATTCTTTGCATTCACAAATGCTAGTAAAAAGACTGAATACTATTCATCCAAATGGGTCAACTGTTAACTTCAGTATCTTTCTGGACCACATTGCTGGCAGAGATGTATCATCCACTGTTAAGAAATCATTCCAGTCATTCTTAGAGGCTGGGATTGGATCGTTTCCCATGACATTTAGTTTTCAATGTCTATTTGTTTGTTCTGATTTATAATGCATCTTTCTACTTTAGGCACATTGCCTTTTCTTCCCCCAATAATTAATGTCTGTAAAGAACAATTACATTACCCAAAATCTAGGGTGAATCTAGAGCATATTTGCATTCTGTATCTAAGGACACTCAATTTTAAACATTTCTAACTGGACTCGGAATGACAACATACAAAAAAGAATATATTAGTGTAATTGGCACTGCATTTCATGTAAAACTGCCCCAGAATGGCATCCAGGGTTAGCACCCACAGGTAGAACAGACCAGGAAATCAACTCCACAGGAAGCCTAAAATGAGTTCTAATGAAATTGGCTATATAACAACAGAATCTTGTGAGTCTAAGTGGCTGCAAGTATAACCCTGAAGACCCTGGAGGAAGAGGCTCAACCAAGACATGGTAAGAGAAAAGAAATCTGAGTCAAAAGCAGAAATGTAATTTGAGAAAAAGTCTCAGAATTGATCCCTCCTAGTTTTCTTAAAGATAAAAGGAAGGAACAGGGAAGTGCTCAGACTTTCAAGATTCGGTTACTACAATTCCATCATAAAAATGGTAATAGATAGCATTCATAACTTTAGTCTCCTAGCCTGGGAGAGCTGACATATCTCCTCCTCCTCCTCCTCCTTGTAGTTCAGCAAATTACACAGGCGTCTGCCTGAGCAGTTACCAAAAGTTTCAACTATATACATAGGTACTTTTTGCATTTTCTCTACTCACTGTACATGGAATATACGTGATGATAGTAGAGAGGCATCAGTCTAAGTTATCTCCCTGAATGAGTAAGTTTATGAGTGGGGCAGAGGCCATATTTCTATGTTACAAGTATACCTGCCAGGTACATGCTGACATATGGACATCCACTAGTTCAATCCTTGATAGCTTTAAGGGCTGATATATTTAGGCTATGAGAGCTAGTTTGATGCAATTCTATCAGACTAGAAGCCAAGATACTGTGCATTCTAGCCCTGCCTTAGGCACAAAACCAGCTGGGTTACCTTGGACCAATTACTCTTTCTTGGTCCTAGAAAGGAGCAATAGCAAAACACTTTTGAAAAACCCTGCCAAGAAAACTGAAAGGATTTGTCCAGGCTGCTCAGAGAACAGACATTATGTGAAGGATAGGGATTGGCAGTAACACTTCTATCTGACCTTTGCTACCAATCACAGACAATAATATTCAAATTAGACCAGGGGTGGGGAATCATGGCCCTTTTATGACTTGGGGACTTCAACTCCCAGAATTCCTAAGCCAGCCATGTTGGCTCAGGAATTCTGGGAATTGAAGTCCACATATCATAAAGAGGTTATGGTTCCCCACTCCTGAATTATATCCAGTGGTGGTATTCAGCCTAGTCACACCAGTTCTAACAGAACTAGTAGTGGTGATGAACATTTGGGTCTGCCCACCCCCACTGTCCTCTCCTATATCCCCTTCTTTTTTTCTTTGTAGCTCAGCTGAAATGCACAAAACAGCTGTTTTCTGCACCTCTGCAGTCTTCCTACTCACCTGGGCTGCCTCTGGTAAAGTCCAATACTTGCAGTTTAGAAGCCGGGTGGCAGCACGGATGGCATGTGTGCATGCACTCTGAACCAGTAGTAAAACCGGTTGCATTCCACCACTGATTATATCATAAGACTTGCTGCCATAAGATAACTTATATATATGTAACTAACTCCCCCCTCCACTATATTAAACAAGACCATTCTTCTCTTTATATTATGTGAACCTAAAGTTGGGAAGCCTCACACAAAGCCAGATTGCTGATCATTCTAACTGCAACTTCTGGCTTTCAAAAAATACAAGTGTTGTTGTTTTTTCTTCTTCTTCTTCTTTACTTAGCAGGAGGGGAGCTTGTTTGAGAAAGATTTGCATTGCATTGAACCATGTCCTCCCGGAGCATGAGTTTGAGGCTGTGAACATTGCTGCCAGTCTCATGTTCGAAATGTGATGAAGGGCAAATGAAAATTACGCTCAATAGCCAAACAAGCTGCTAAAAATGTCAAACAGCCCTCCACTTGGAAATTAGTAGAGCGAATAACAAACACAAGGTGATAGGTAGAACACTATCACAACAATGCTGTTGAGTTTGAAATATGCTTTTGTGGAGGGGGGAGTATAGACTCTGAATCTAAATAGCGGAGATGTGGTAGAGAATGCAGCTGTCCTATATGTTGCACTAATAAAAATTGAATATGAATGTTAAATTCTTTGTACTGATAAAGCACCAAAAAGCAACCTAACCCTTACCATTGCCAGGGGGTGGGTTACTAAAACTAAATAAATAAACAAATAAAAAATAAGAAGTTACTAAACCTACTCTGGGTTATGAAATTATTCCTCTTTGTATCGACATGTCTCTTCATAATTTTCCCCCATTTACCTTGCTAAAGATTATGGACAATGATTCATTTTAGTAAAGAAATTTCTAAGAATGTGTATGATTTAGCATTTTGACAAAGGCATTGCTCTTTGTCTCTTCTGTCACCTTATATACTCTAACAGAAAAAGCTAACATAGGAAAGCCAGACTACTTCTTCTGAAACATCCTACACTTGGCTGCAACTTCATTAAAATATATGTTTATATTATTTAAAACATATGATTGGAACTGATATTTTGTTTTTCCAGAAGAGAAAAAAATAATATGGGTGCTTGAAGCCATTAGAATGGGCCCATATCTTAATTTTTATATTTTGAATTACTTTACATCACAAAGACTTTTGGAGTCTGCCAAGGAGGTTTTCATGTCAAACTAAATCACCCATTCTAACTGACAGCGAAACAACTTCATCACTCTACAAAGTTCCAGAGAACTGTGAGAAAAAGGGAGGAAAAGGCACAAAGGTAAGAACCAACAAAATTGTCAAATAGATGGATATAGTCACTTAATACCCGACGTAATGGAGAAAGCTGTTGCCTTGATGTAAATTTGTGCTTAGTGTGCGAAAAACATTCTCAGAGGTTTTAGATCAATGTCAGGCTGGTACCTACCATGGATTCAAAACTTGTGATGAATTCTAATTCAAATATATAATATATTCATTTCCTGAAGGTTTCTTTCTTCCTTTCTTTTTTTTAAAAAAGCGCTTTGCTTCTGTAAATTATAGCCTTTAGCAGCATTTCAAATTACGATGCGTGGTATTTTGTTTAACATTTTATTTTGTTTAAAAATGGCTGTGACTATATTTGTAAAAAAGGAAAAAAGCTAAAATGATGCACATCGGAATACTGCATTTTAAATTCACAGATTTATTGATGGAGTTTGAAATGCTATGACTGACTGGGATATATGATTAGTGGCTGAGAGCTCGATGAAAAGATCACACTATCAAGTCTCATTTAAAAGGTTTTCCCCTGTTTCTTCTCTCTCTCTCTAGCTTCGAACACTGGCAACAGGGCAAAAATAGTAAATCTTCCACATTTGCTTAAAGGCTACAACATAGGTGACATAACCTCATATATAAAAACAGGTAATGAATTTTATAAATTAAATTAGTATTGGAAGAGTAGTCTAACCCTTCCATTATCTTCCGTTTCAATTTCAGCAATGAATGAAAGTAGTGTGACAAAAGCAAATTCAATTGTATTTCTTTAAAGAAAGAAAGAATAAATAAAAAAGCAAATTCAGTAGCGTTAGAAATATTGTGGCACCTTTGGGCTCATTCTATGGCATGACTGTAGATGCAATGGCATTCAGAAGAGGGTGGGCAAAATAGTAGAGAAAACATTATGATTCAGGCCATTTTTGTAGGTTCTTCTCTGCTCATTGTCATGCTATGCCCACTACCTTGCTAAAGTTGACCTGTTGCAACGTTGTCCTCCCCACAGATTCACACTTGAAACATTATGTACTGTCCTTTCATCTGCTGCTAAAAAAGAAGTTTTCACCCCAGATTTAGATATGTAATGTTCTTCGTTTTTGTTAGGAATGTAAATCTGTTGGGTTGACAATATATTAACCAGGATTGTTACTTTAAGTACTGTAACTTTAAGAAAATGTGATTGGCTGCTGCTTCCACAAGCGGCCATAAAGATGGAGCCAGAATCACTGGCCGATGCTGATTACTGATTGCAGGATGTTGGTTGCTGAACAGCCTTGTATTAACCAGTGTGGATTTTCTGTGAGTTGCTACTGTTTGCAAATTGTGTACTGAACTGTATATTTGTTAGTGGACTTTGATTTTTGGATTATTCCTGAACTGAACTGTTTGATGACTGACTGACTTGACCGTGTATGAATTTGGACTGGTTGGTGGACTTTGCAAAACATCTATTTCAACAGAAGTAAAAACCTATATTTCTACTCAATGTCTCTGTATTCTGGTTTGTGTATTTTACCACATCACTCTCACAACGCTTCACTGCACACTCGTTCTCTTATGGGGGACTATCCTTAACAGTTTTACACCTATATTCCAGGCAGTTAAGCAATTGAATCCATTCCTGTATTAGGAAAATTATACTAGGAGACACGTCAGGGCCATATACATTTATAAATTCTGTATAGAAAGTGGATAGTAGAATGCTTGTGGTTTTTTTCAGTCTTGTCGTTGCTAAGACACTTGCAAGGATGGCTCTACACACCTGAAGTCATTTAATGAATTCAGAGGGGAAAAATACCAGGGAAGTACTCTGTCAGTTAACATGCTCTCAACATTAAGTAGAAGCATATTTCCTGTCCAAGGAGGACATGTGAGCTTACTTGCAATGCTCCCATGAACTTACAGCAGGAGGCTGGCTATTTCCAACTGTAAAGGGGCAGGCTATTCTTTAATGGCAGTAAGGGATTTGTACAACTGCATAGTATTATGGGGAATAAGAAGATGACCATGATGGAGATATATATTCAGGCCTAGGCAAAAGGGCCTGAAACATGTATTAAGTTTTTCACTTTGGAAGGAAGAGAGAATATGGCACAGTCAAATTTACAATATTCTCTTATTATAGTCAACAAAAATAGTTTTAGCCTTCCTATGGAGTTGATTTCCTGATCTGGTCTATCTAGTGGGGCTGACAACTATCAAACACAGTAGCAATTTTGGAGGGCCCTTGAGTGACTTTAGAAAAGACGTTTTTGTCTATTTCTTATGCAGATTTTTCTTTGACACGAGTCCTCTTGGTGGGAGACTTAAGCATCTTAACTATTTTTGGCGGTTTTTGTAAGCAACCAGAGGTATTAAAGGTGAAACATGACTCTTATTGGCAATTGGCTTCTGGTGCTGGGCAGAGACATTCTTGAACCCAATTTCTACCAACAAATTCTCTACCTAGCAAGATTGAACAAGGAAAGTTTCTTTGCTAATATCTCTGGCAGAAAGATAAGCATAAGAGATGATCTAGTTGTCAAATGGATTTTCTTTTTTAGGAACTTTAATCATGGTGGATATTAGTTAACTAAATTCATGCCTATCCACTTTTTTTGCTGCTGCTGCTGCTGTTATTGTTATTTTATGGCTGATTTCTACCATTGGGTTTATCCTCTGATGATGCAATGGGATTGCTTTAGCTGTTTTTTATTCTTCTTGTTAGCAAGACTGCAGTGACTGACCACTCTGGTTTTCTAGTCCCAGACTTAAAATTTGAAAAGCTAAAAATCTGAAGGATAGAACATTGAGGAACGTTAGGTTTTTACATATCCTTCTATATGGGCAGCATTGCTTTTCTTTTTTTCCTGGACTCTGAGAATATTGTTCAATTGCAATAGTGGTTCATCAAGCAATGTAACACACTGGAGCAAGTGAAACTAAACATATAAATATTTAAACATATATGTAAATATCCAATCAACAATCCCAACATGTCTTAAAGAGTCCTCCATTGTCCCAGTTCCCAAGAAACCTCATCCAACTTCACTCAACGACTATCGCCCCGTAGCGCTGACCCCAATAGTGATGAAATGTTTTGAATGACTGGTCAGAAACCTCATCACTTCCTCACTGCCAGACACACTGGACCCCCTTCAGTTTGCCTACCATCAGAATTGCTCAACTGATGATGCCATCTCCCACCTTCTCCACACATCACTTACCCACCTGGACACCAGAAAAGGAAACTATGTCAAGATGCTCTTTGTAGGCTACAGCTCAGAGTTCAACACCATAATTCCCTCCATACTCATTGTCAAGTTGGAACACCTGGGACTTAACCCACCCCTATGCCGGTGGATCTCCAACTTCCTGACCAGAAGACCACAGTACGAGTCATGGACGAGTCTTGACCTCACTAACCCTCAACACTGGAGCACCCCAGGGCTTCATCCTGAGCCCCCTATTGTATTCCCTATACACATATGACTGCACAGCCACTACCAACTCCACCACCATCATCACATTTGCTGATGACACCATTGTAGTAGGCCTGATCTCTGACAACAATGAGACAGCCTACTTAGAAGATTTCATGAACCTAGAGAATTGGTGTCTGGAAAACAAACTCCTTCTTAATGTCAGCAAAACAAATGAATTGGTAGTAGACTTCAGTGCAAAACAGGAAAGGAAATATCAGACCCCGGTCATCAACAGAAGCCCAGTGGAGAGAGTGGACTGCTTCAAATACCTCAGTGTGCACATCTCAAAGAACCTGTCATGGACCTTCCAC
>JAEANM010013174.1:0-12203 GCA_017656035.1 Myanophis thanlyinensis | reverse complement strand
GCTTAAATATATGACAAGGCCTGGTGCTGAACCAACTTGATGGTACTGAAGTAAATAAAAGGAAGAAAGAATTGTGGCTCCGTTATGCAGTAACGTCTTCTGTTGCTCGTAAAAGTAGTAAGTAGGATTTATAGGTGCAATAATCCATACGCTTCTGTAATATTTTTTTTTTAAGTTAGGTTTTACATATATATTTACATCTATAGCTACATCAGTATCCCTCTATATAGCTGCCTGGTTCTTTTTGGCTAACAAAACAAAAGACTGCAAACATGTATTTGCTGGTATATGAAGGCTCAGCTAAGTAGATTTATCATAAAACTATGAAGCCGTTAAGAAGGTTTGAAGTGGCTGCTGTGAATCACAGACAAGCATTATTTGGGACAATAGGACTCAAATTTCTTTCACCTTTCTCCTGCTTCCTCTACATCAAACTCAAGGCCCAGGGGCCAGATCTAGCCTGCGGGGTGCTTAGATCCGGCCAGGGGTGGAATCCGACCAGTTTTGCTACTAGTTTGGTGCGTGCACATGCACGCCAAATGCACTGCATTAAACCTCATTTACAGGCACCAGAAGCAGACGGGATCATCAGGAAGGCTCTGTAGATGCGCGAAACACCTGATTAAGGTAAAAAAAAAAAAAAGAAGACGAAGAAGCTCGTATAAGGAAATAGAAGGGCAAGGGCAGGTGGGCGGGGCCAATTTCAAATTGCCACTACTGGTTTGGGCGATGTGGTGCAAACCGGATGAATTTCACCCCTGGGTCTGGTTTGCTGAGTCACCCTGGAAAGAGCGAAGGATCAGCCTATGGTCCCTCTGCCAGCAAAAATGGGCTCCCATGCTCAGTTTTCTGCTGGGATGGCCTCCTACAACCCTCTGCCGGTGAACTCCTGCAACCATCTCCAGAGCTCCATTTTTGCTGGCAGGGGGTTGTAGGATGTCCCAGCCGAAAATGGAGCTTGGGAGCCCACTTTCGCTGGCACAGCATTCAGGCCACCACAGGCACCCCTAACATGAGTGATGTCAAGCTGGCCACGCCCACTCTGGCCACGCCCACCCTGGGTCCCCAAGGTCAAACACAACCCCAATGTGGCCGTCAATAAAATAAGAGTTTGACACCACTGCTCTACATAAAGGACTAGACTAGAAGCTAATCTCCTTTGCCTAGGTTTGTTTACTTGTTTTTGTAATGGCCGGTACTACTATTTGTCTACTAGTTGTTTACTTTTGGCTTTGAACTAACTTTCCTGCAGTGATTTGAACATGTAGATGGAGATAGTCACAGTAGCTTTCTACAGTAAACCAAACCTTTTTAATTCTGAATGAAGGAAAACTCATAATAGGAAATCTGAACATTGGACAATTCCCTGTAAAATTGACTGATCCATATCTGATATTTTAATACTTTTCCTGTCCAGGGTATAAATACCCTGAACATCCTTCAAAGACTAAGCAACATTAGTTCTAAAAGAATTGCATTTGTAAGAGTGGTCAAACATCAACCTTTTGTTAAAGTTACTTAAAACATCTAATCCTCCAGTGAAACCTTCATAAACATTATGTTCATCATTATGAATACGTGAAAGTATATCCAAATTATGTGGCATTCCTATTTGTCATCTAGTATCCTAAATGAATGATATTATTTATTAAATTTGTATGCTGCCCATCTCACTATCAAGCAACTATGGGCGACTAACAGTGCCATCCAATCCCTCAAAATGTGGTATTAAAAAAAAATCAAATGCCTGGTTGAAGATTTGCTTCTTCCATCAGCATTTGAGAGACATTTGTAGAGATAGACGACCAAGTTGAACCTTCATCTCCAAATTTATACATTTCTTCCAAGACATTCCTCCCAGATGTTTCCTCCTAGAGTCTGTATCTTACCCTATTAATGCAAAATTTAAGGCTTCAAATGAAATGAAATTGGAGGGTGGGGTCCCCTGTATTTCCTTGAGCCCATACAAAATTTCCTTGTCTTCTTCTAACAAATTTTAAAGGTCTTCTTGACAACAGGATGCAACCTGACACGTATGACAAAGCAACCAAAAAGCTAAAATCTTTCACTTTGCTATTATCAGTTAATATCAGTAGACTCAGTAAGATCAATTTTAATCTCCTAGCTACTCCTATTTCAAAACCTGACATGCCTTCAAGACAATCTACACTAAACTCCTTGCCCTTTTAATAACTCCTTCAGACCTGACATCACATAAGTAACAAAACTCACGAGCTTTAAGAAAAATATTCTTTTTCTGTCGATTCAAGATTGCTGCCAAAGAAGCTCAGCACACAAAAGGTACCAGGCGTTAACAATGCAAAGAACCTTTTCAACTTTTTCAACCACAAAGTAAAGCAAAGGAACAGCTGGAGAATGGGGTAAATTTGAACGCTTTGTGGTCCTCCTAGTGGTTTGACCCTATATATGTTTAATACACACCATGTCTTGTGCAGAGGCAGGACAAGAAAAAGCAACAATAGCCAACAGAAAAGTGTCTAATAAAAATAAATCTAGCTATATATAGATGGCCTTGTTAATTCAATCCTGCATGGAAGAAAGAGAAGCGCCATGAACTTTGCAAGCAAAAGTTGTTTAGATGAGCGTTAATATGATTCCTGTTACAGTATATTCAGGAACATATGTAAATTAATGAAGTAACAGAGCTATATCTCATTAAAGAACCTCCAGCCTACGCATATAATCCTTTCTGTTTCTGTTGCATTAGTTCGCAGGGGTCTCTAAGTAATACTATTCTGTACGTAACTGTACATGATTCTGGAAAATAAGGGGAAGGAGACAACAAGCAACAGAGGCGATGAATAAAAGTGATGTAAAAAGTATGTGCAAACACTTGAGCTTTTAAAGTAAACTATTATAAAAATACAAAGGAAATCCAACAGTTAGGTCAAAGCTTACAGCCATGAGAGTTACAGTTCACAATCAGCTGGTGTACCAAATGCAAATGTTTGGAGAACAGTGTGATTAGTGCCAGGTTGCATCAAGCATTTGAGAAATGGCCCTTCTGGGGGGAAAAAAGCAGACCACTAATCCCTAATGCATTGACATATTGTCAAATCACAAGGGCTCAGAAATTGACAACAGAAACAAAGCGAGATGATAAACTTTACACATAGGAAAAGTTGCCTTCAGGTGAGCTCAATATGTGATGGCTTCATATAGTTTTCTTCGGATCAATAAATAAATAGTTTGGTTTCTAGTCCAATTATATAGTATAAACCTTATAGTTGAAAAAAACAACAACCTTATAATTCCCAGGGGTGTGTGTGTAGTAATGTTACCCTTCCTAGTTAGTCCAGACAGGAAACATGACCAGATGAGCCAATTATACTTTATTGTAAGATTCAACAGCGTCTTGCAAGTATGAAAATACAAATCTCCCACTATCTATTTTACAGCCTGATAAATTTAGACAGGATCCTTTCTGAGTTTTTCTCTCTGCCATTATGCAGCTGCAGGCTATGCTATCTTTTATCTGATCGTTCATTAGGCAGCATCTACATCTCCAAAGATCACTCCCATATACCAGGGGTGTCAAACTCAGCTCTCTTTTCAGCCTCACTTAGGCATGTCATCTTAAACTGAGATAACTTTGAATAATAAACTATAAAAGTGTTCTATAATGTACACAGCATTCAAAATTATTACAGCTGTTGCATACGGAAGCAGCTGTATATCAAACATGGCTTTTGAAAGTACGCGTTTATTTTTGTCAATCAAAATTTGTGTCAGGTTTTCACCTGATAATTACGTAGAAATATCAGATTTTTCTGTGCAACAGTAAAGGTTTTCACTTTGCCTTGTATTGTTTACCATCCCCTTCATCTGTGGGTTGTCACTCATTCAAGAACTAGCCCACGTCTGACCCCACTTAGCTTTTCTGAGATCAACCAAAGTAGGTCCTACCACCTGAACCAAAATAGGAGGCACGATTTTACATTCTTGCAGAATTCCCCCTACCCTGTTCCTTTAGTAGTTTCTCATCTTTTTGTTAATACTCACATACACAAAGTTGACATTGAGAAGAGGCCAATGTTCAGCAAGAGAGAAACATTTTCCCAGAAACTGATCAAATGAGAAACCACGATGTTTGTTGATTCAGACAAACCTAGTTGGATATTTAGAGGCTACATCAACGAGTTCTCTAACTGGGTGAATTGTAGTAAATTCTGACCTCAAGAAATCCAGCTCAGAGTTTGATCTCTATGTGTTACTTTATTTATGTTCAGAATGCTGGTGGATAAGGGAGATTCAAGTCAGGTAAATAAATTCAAAACATCCGTCAAGTTGTCCCAACAATTGGAATGTATTTCTTTTGCTACACACACATTATTTTACAATTATGGAAGGCCATTAAGTCACCTCCATACAAAGGTAATCTTTATATTATGTATGTATTATGTATTATGTATGTATGCATCACTATACAAGTAGTCCTCAACTTACAACAGTTCACTTAGTGACCATTCAAATTAAAATAGTTACTTAGGACCGTTTTTCACACTTAGGACCGTTGTACCATCCCTATGGTCAAGTGATCAAAATTCAGATGCTTGGCAACTGGTTCAGATTTATGAGGGTTGCAATGTCCCAGGGTCATGTGATCATCTTTTGTGACCTTCTGATGAACAAAGTCAATTGGAAACCCAGATTCACTTAACAATCGTTACTAACAAATGCAATGACTCACTTAATAACTTTGGCAAGAAAGGTCATAAAATGAGGCAAAACAGATGTTTCACTTAGCAACATAAAATGTTGGGCATCATTGCGGTCGTAAGTCGAGGATTACCTGTAATGCTATCCTATGTACCCTAAATGAAACTCATTTTCTTGCATCATGTGATGGAAGAGATTCTTTCAAGCATTAACAAATATCATACTGCCACACAGCAGGATTATTAACTAAGAGAACAACACCTGTAAGAAGTGAGGCAAAAGGAGAATTTGGGATAACAAGAAAAAAACATCAACTTATTATTTTTTGTGAATTTTAAATCTTTGTTTATTCTTTATTCTTAATTTTAAAAGAGTTTCTATTTTTATTGAAAGGGGAAGTTCTTGATGCAGCTAATAATAAGTTTAACAATGTGATTTAATCTGACCTTTGTTTAATTGTTTTAATTGATTTTAAATTGTATTTTTGTACTTTTCCATTTATGTTTTTAGCGGCTGTTAACCGCCCCGAGTCCTTAGGGAGAATGGGGCGGTATATAAATTTGATTAAATAAATAAATAAAATAAATAAATTACGTCCTTATAGTAATAGTGGAATTTCTAGATAGACGTTTATTTAACTGGCAGCAGAGGCTTCTTCTCGATGTTCAGTTCACTTGGAAACTGGCTTTACATTGCAAAAAAAAGAAAAACCTATTAGAAAATAAACTGAGAAAATGTGCAATTTTCCAATAAATTAAACATGAACCTGTCAAGGAACAAAGTAGATGTACAACTGTGTTTGTGAAAATTAAGAGGTAACACAGACGAAATTTGGAAAACATGCATTTATTCAAATGAGATATTCAAATTTATTCACATTATTGTGAAGACATTGTCTTGCTTAGGAAGCCTGGAAATACGCACTGCCAATCCGTTCTTCAGTTCCATAGCAGAGAATTAAACTAACAAGGAATCCAGCATTTTGAACAGTGCCAGATGAACAAAAATATTGAGCCATATAAAACATCTTTCTTTTCTATTAATGTCCAGAATGGGCTTTGCAGGTGCAAATATTTAGAGACAAGTCAGTGTAGGAGGACACGTTCTTAAGAAATGCTCCCACACAGCTTGTTTTTATTTGAGGTAATAAAAATGAACCTCAATGCCAAGGATGTCAAACTAGATTTCATTGAGGGCCGCATCAAGGTTGGTTTGTCTTGGGGGTGGGCGTGGCCAGGTGAGCTTGGCTAGCTTGTGTCAGGGGTGTCAGGGGTGCCTGTGATGGCCCACCAAAAATGGGATCCTGAGCTCTGTTTTCAGCTGGGACGGCCTCTGCAACCCTCTGTCAGCAAAAATGGAGTCAGGAGAGCCTTCGCTGATTCCAGGGCAGCCCCACAGGCCAGATCTAAGCATCCCCCAGACCGGATCCAGCCCACAGGCCTTGAATTTGACACTCCTGCTCAATGCAAACTTTAACTAAGCAACAGTCCCTATTGTGATAAAACAATTTTATGGAAACAGCAACTGGTGACAAAGGGGCACTTTAAACAGTTGAGAATCCATATCTGATTAATACAAGCATTATGCTGCCAAACAAATTTCAGACTATGATTGATTGATTGATTGATTGGAGTTATATTCCACTTTGTGGTTGGAGGCTCATGGTAGTATCTACCATGTTTCTTCCTCCTCTTTTTCCTACAACTACTACTCTAAGTAGATTGAGTGGAGAGAGAAAGGCAGACACAGAGGGTCAAAATCACCCACTAAGCTTCCATAGCTACCTGATTTAAGTCCACTGTGCTTAACACATAACTTTTACTGATTTTTTTTCACAACTAGAACAAAAATTGTATCCATAAAAGAGAATATTTGTAGCTCACGGTTAAAACAAGGGGTCCTTGATTCTCTTTGACCTTGCTTGTTTACTTGCAGACGTTACATTACCCAAACTAGATAACATCATCAGTGCTAGTAAGGAGTTTGCTGTCAGTTTATATTCTAGTGCAGGGGTGTTAAATTCGATTTCATTGAGGGCCGCATCAGGGTTGTTTGACCTCAGGGGTGGGGGAGTGTGGCCAGTGGGGCGTGGCTAGGCACGGCCAGCTCAATGTCACTCATGTTGGAGGTGCCTGAGGTGGCCTGGGTGAGACTGGAGGATGGGCCACAGCCTCCTATAGTATGGTGCTAGTGAAAACAGACCTCAGGAGGTGTGTGTGCTCCATTTTCAGCTGCCATGGCCATCTACAGCATGCTGCCAGCCACCACCAGGTTGTAGATCAGCACCCAGTTGGTCTGGCTCAGGCCAAGGCACCGTGGGCCAGTCCTTCACTGTTTCCAGGGTTGCTCTGCAGGCTGGATATGGCCCATGGGGCCATGGGCCTTGAGTTTTACACCCCTGTTCTAGTAGCTTACCCTGTCAGTGTTGGTGGGAATGGTCTTAAAGAGGTTCTTTGGTTGGGCTGATTACTGTTGTCTTGTTTGGCAGTTCCTTGAATGGGATATGTACTTACTGATTGTTAGTCTGATGTTATTCTTTGAGTTACCCTATACTCATCTGGGTACTGATTGCTGGTGGAAAGGTGTTTTGATCTTTTTGTTCCCTTTCACACACACACACACAAAAAGTACCAAGTACAGGATATTTCAATATCCAGTCTGCATCCCATATGACTGAAGTTTGACTTAAAAAATTGAAAGTCTTCAGGCTGGATATATCCACAACTGATCCTCTTGGATTAAGCAGGTACCTTGCTGAATCTTTCTTTCCATATCCTTTCACTCTCTCTATGTTGGCAGAAATATTATCCTGAGGCAGAGAGCAATTAAATATGCAATTAGATCCCCCCACAATGCAGCCAAGATTCACAACACTCCCTGAAACATTAAAGCAATGAAGTCTCTGTGAACTGCAAGATCTTGGCCAGACTGACACGGCTGCCCCATCATGCGTGTGTAATTGACACATGTAAATTTAGAAGAGCTCATTTTATCAGTCTGCACTTCCGAGAGATAATCCACACAGAAAGTTTTGTAACTTTCATTAAGATCTTCAGACAGTCCATCTACTTATGGCTTTACAGAGAGTCCTTGACAGCCATTTAGTGACCGTTTGAAGTTACAATGGCCCTAGAAAAAGTGACTTGTGACCTATTTTCATACTTAACAACAGTTGTAGCCTCCCCATGGTTATGTAATCAAAATACAGGTTCTTGATTTATGACAATTGCAGATCCCAGGTTCAAGTGATCTCCTTTTGTGACCTTCTGTTATTAAATTATCAACTGCAGTGAGTCACTTAATGACTGTTGCAAGATCAGTCGTAAAAATGGGACAAAATTCACTGAACAACGTATCTGACTTAGCAAAAGAAATTCTGGGCTCAATTGTGGTCATAAGCCAAGGACTCCCCATATATCTAGAAAGACTGCATCAGAGAGAAATCAAGCAACATTTTGTTTCAACTACAGAGTGTTAAAATGCATCACAGATAGTCCTCACACAGTGAATGCTCTAAGTTATGACAGATTCCCCAGAGCTACTTTTGATCCAGTTCTGAAATTATGATGGAAGTATCCCTGAGGTTACATGATCACATTTTGGGTGCTTTTAAATCGATTCACATTTATGACCATTCGCAGTGTCCCAAAGCCACAGGACTGTGTGATTTTTGCCGATTTGTTTTTTGCCAGTTTCCGAAATTTAATTCTAGTTGCTGACAAAAAAAGATGCCAAAGAAGAAAATGGGTTCACATAACAATCATGGCATTCACTTTACAACTGCCACCCAAAAAAAAGGGGGGGGGGTTTGTAAAATCAGAGGTGGTCTCGTGGCAACACATTTAATGACTGCCATGACTTACAACCGTAATTCCAAGTTCAATTATGGTCATAAGTTAAAGCCTTCCTGTAATTACAGAGATTCTAATGTGAGATATATAATTACTTTTTTTCTAGAATTTCAGTGAAAAGACATGATAACAAATGTTCCGTTAAATGTCATTACTGAGTTTCTGTACTTCTTAAAGGATTTTTTTTTAATACTGAAAGGATTATAAAAGATCAGATTTCTTTCAACCAAGCATTGGTGATAGCCACTCGTATTTTATTCCACAAAATCTATGCAGCCTGTAAACATCTGGGGAAAAGGTGATCTACGGATTGACAGCTGTTTCGCAATGCGGCTACATCCTTTTCAATTCTATTGATGTTAAAAGCATCATTTTTAAAGGAACAAAAAGAATGAGAAAGGATGGTACTCCGATACAGTAGATCTGCAGTCTAGGTTCAACTTGTTTGTGCTTTAGTACATGAGTAACGTACACATAGGCAACACATAAAGTTGTAACTTTATGAATTGCTCAGGTCATTCTGGAGTCTGGGAACCTTCTGCCAGGTGATTCAGGAGCTAACCAAAACGAAATTAGTATTTATAACCTGAAGTGATAGAGAAGAGGCACGACGGAGGATACAGCAACTTGAAACAATAGGTATCAATGGTTTGAGATTGAGAGCCATGGTAGAGCAGTGGTAAGAATGTAGTATTGCAGGGTAATTCTGCCGACCGCCAGCAGTTTGATTCTTACTAGCTCACTGTTGACTCAGCTTTCCATCTTTCCAAGATCAGTAAAATGAGGACCCAGATTGTTGGGGGCAATATGCTGACTCTATAATACACTTAGAGAGGGATGTAAAGCACTGTGAAGCAGTATATAAGTTTAAGTGCTAATGCTATTGAGATGCACTTGGCTACAGCCTCAAAAGACAGACAAATGGCTAAAATATGGAATGATTGTGATAAGGTACACAACTTTGCATTGCTAGGTAAGGCACTCACTAGAATTAAACTGGGTTCAAGCTTCATACTTACAGCTAAGGACATGGATCCTACTTAAGATGGCCTCTCCCAACTTGCAATCTAAAAATGCAATTCTCAAATTTCTCTTTTAACATGAAGATGAGCCCAGATACTCCTAGCATGTAACTAAAAGGGCCAATAAAGACCCTGTGTCTCCTGTCTTAACTGTCTCTATCACCCCGTCCAAACTGAAACCAGGAAGTCAACTTTTGCATGCATTAAAACATCAGTTACACTAAGCCGCAATGCAAGATTCTGGTTTTGTTGGGTTTTATGCTTTTTATTGTTTTCATTGTTTTACTGCTGCTTGGGAGCCACCCTTATGGTACACATGGTGGGTAGTTATATACATATAAAAAACAAACAAAGTTTAATAAACGCATTGCTATAATGTTCTAAAGAATCTCAATGCAGTTTATGAAATAAGGGAAACATTTTGGAATAAAAATATAGTAAAACTCAAGGTTTGAAGCAAAAACAAAAGACACTATTTAAAAAAAAGGGTAGAACAAGATTTAATGAGAAAGCTTACCATAGAATTACAGAGCTGGGAGGGACCATGGAGGTCTTCCATTTGAAACCCTTGCCCAGGCAGGAGTCCATATTTCATCCTGGACAAATGGTTGTCCAATCTTTTCTTGAAAACTTCCAGCAATGGAGCAGCCATAACTTTGGGGAAGCAAGCTGACTAATTATTCTCACTGTCAGGAAAGTTCTCTTTAATTCTAGGCTGGATTTTCCTCTAAGGAGTTTCCACCCATTGCTCAGGGCCTATGTGGAATAAATCAACCCCTTCTTCCCTGTGACAATCATTCAAGCACCGGAAGATGGCTGTATATGTCATTCCTAAGCCTTCTCTAAATGTACCTGGTTCCTTTAGCCTTCATCCTAAGGTTTAGCCTCCCCAGATGATAAGACCTCCCCAACAGATTGCAGATTTCTTAGGACCATGGGGTAACTTAAGTTGTCTGATTGTTTCAGGTAAGGGCTGGTTGCATCAGATACAAACTAGGCAGGGGTGTCAAACTGGCAGCCCGTGGACAGGATGTGTCATGCACAGGCCAAGCCCAGCTCTGCGAATGGGAAAAACATAGCGAAATGTCACGTGATGGAAACATGATGCAGCGAGTTTGACACCCATGAACTAAGCCATTAGTTTAGAAACCCAGATTTAGCATCATATACAAATGTTGACCTTTGTGTTAAATCCTTCCAGGGTGAACTCTCCAGCAAACTGTTCTGACCCAGCTCCCAAACACGACAAGCCCTTTGTAGTTAATGAAATGTCCCCTTTATTAGGAGTGCCAGCAGCCGCTCTCTCACAGCAGGCTACGAAGTATCGAAGTCCTGTGGAAAGTGATACTTGCTCCCTTTCCCCCTGAACTGGACCAAAACACCAGGAGTCTCTCTCTCTCTCTCTCTCTTCCCATGCTTGCAAAGGAATCCTGGAAGGTGCACTCGCTTTCTTCCTGTAGCACACATACATACTCAGAAGTTGCTGCAGATTCCAAAAAGAATTCTGATAATTTCCAGACAGGATTCAGAAGTACAGGCTATCAGTGGCTTACCAGTTGCCAGCCACATCTATTAATCTCCACCCACTGCCTTTTATCCCCTGAGCTAGGATGGGGCTTCGCTAGCAGCAGTGGCTCTTCCGTCCCAAGGACCAGCCCATAGATTTCCACTGCTCTCCTCTTCTCTTCCTTCTGTACATCTGTGTGTCAGGCACTGGACCCAGCTGTTCCTCCTCTTCCTCATCATCCATCTCCAGACCTGGGAGCTATTGACTCTCCATCTGAGAGCTGATGGCTGGCCCAGGCTCTGCCTTTGTCTCTATCTCTGACAGCTCCATTCCCTCTTCCCCCTCAGAGCTCTCATATTGCCTTGATACTGACTCTGATTCCCATGCCTCCTCATCTGATTTGGCTGCTGAAGGGGTCAGCAGCCGACAGGCCACAACACAAACATAGCTATGCAACTTTCTATATGTTTATTTCCAATAACCTAGCTTCTGAATCAATTCCGAAGCAATTCTACAAAGATCAATTAATCTCTTATATCCCTTATTTCTCTGAATTCTACTGTCCATGGCATTTGCCCGAAGCAAAATGAAATGTATCCTTTTATCACTTTTGTGGATCTGTACAAAATTTGCTCATAACCATTATTGTTCCTAAGCAAACAAAGTAAGTCTTCAACTTACAACAGTTCATTTAGTGATCATTCAAAGTTACCAAGGCACTGGGAAAAAAATGACTTATGATCATTTTTCACACTTACAACCACTGTAGCACCTCCATGGTCACATGATAAAAATACAGATGCTTGGCAACTGACTCATATTTATGACTTTTGGAATATTCCCCAGGTCATATGATAATCTTTTGTGACCTGACAAACAAAGTCATTGGAGAAGCCAGATTCACTTAACAACTGTGTTTGTAAGGTCCAGCCTG
This sequence comes from Myanophis thanlyinensis, assembly GCA_017656035.1. Classification (NCBI taxonomy): domain Eukaryota; kingdom Metazoa; phylum Chordata; class Lepidosauria; order Squamata; family Homalopsidae; genus Myanophis; species Myanophis thanlyinensis. The sequence continues at coordinate 209 of JAEANM010013174.1, read as the reverse complement.
TCCTCCTTTTTCAAGAAAGTAAAAACTCTTCAAATGGTGATATTTCAAAAGGAACCTTTTATTGGATGGAAGTGATACCCAGACAAAAGAAAGTAGGATCTGAGTGCCCTTCAATGAACAAGTTAAGATAAAGGATTTAGGAACCCAACCCCTTCCTTCTGCCTGATTTGGATTCAACCAATCCGCAGGTGTGGATGTGTTTTGGTAAC
>JAEANM010013173.1:0-14512 GCA_017656035.1 Myanophis thanlyinensis | reverse complement strand
TTTTAACTAGATTTTAAATTGTTATATATGTGTCTTTTATCTGGCTGTACACCGCCCCGAGTCCCTTGGGAGAGGGGACGGTATATAAATGCTGAAATAAAGATAAAAGATAAAGATTTGATGTAGTTGTGGGATTTTGTTGGTTGTACTGATTTTGGTTTTATAAAATGTTATTATGGGGCACCTAAGATAGATGGCCATAAAAGTTTTCTAAATAAATAAAATAACTGAAGATGAGTCTACATTACAATCTTAAGAAGCTCTGATGAATCATCAGAGTCCTTCTGGGCATAAGCACTGTGATTCAAAGTAAGGAGTGGGTTAAGTTTTATTACCCGATGTTATGATTTTGTTCTTTCAGTTTTCAGAAAATGTAAATGTGGCATATGAACATTTTGGCAGCTTTTCACAGGAGAAATAAAGTAGCAGAAACAATAAGTGTTAATTTATACAGGACCAGAAATGTCTTTCTAGAATGGAAATTGTATTAAATTAAATGCTACTTTTTTATGGCATTGCCTTCACAGATGTGTAAGCTATAACCCTTTTTCAAAATCCCTATTAAGGAGAAGATAATGAAGTGATGTTCATTAAGCATGATTTCTGACATTGATGATGCTAGTAGATTTGTATAGTAGGATAATGTAAAAAGGAAAGAACATGAATTCAATAGTATTCATGGAAATTTAATTCACAGAAGTAACAACTAACTTTCCTATTCACCTGAATGAGATAGGTAACTATACCTCAGTAGAACCATTTTCTAACTGCAGCATGCTGCAGTTGTAGGGGAACTAGTGGAAGAATCTGGTGGCATCAGAAGCAAGGAGAAGTTGGCTGTAGGCAGCCAGTCAATCACCTGCCTAGAACTGAGGGAAGTCCATTTGGTATCGAATGGACCTGCTGAGCAGGTGATACACAGTATCTCAATAAGGGCAGCAATATACATTAAAGGCCTAAATCAACAATTAATGAGGAGGAAGGCCACAAATCCTCCTGATGAAGAAGAATGTATCCATAGTGGAAGATACATAAGGGATCACTGAACAAAAGAGCAGACTGGCTGAACTGCCAGTATGTTTTGTAAGCAGTGATCAGTGCACCTAAAACCCTTCTGAGGCCATGGGCCCTCCTGAGCTCCGTTTTTGCTGGCAGAGGGTTGCAGGAGGCTGTCACAGCTGAAAATGGAGCTCAGGAGCCTGTTTTCACTGGCAGAGTGTTTGGGCCACCACAGGAACCCCCAACACAAATGCTGTTGAGCTGGCTATGCCCACCCTGGCAACACCTACCCTGGACCCCCAAAGTAAAACACAACCCTGATGTGGCCCTCAATGAAATCGAGTTTGACACCCCTGGCCCAGACATTGATATTTGAATATAGATCTTTTTAACATTTATATTTTATTGGGTTCTACTAACTAGTGGAAATGTTAATTTATATTGCTAGTCCATGTATGATATGCCATACATTAAATAAATAAATCTCACTAATTATAAGATAGACAAAATTATAGAGGGTGCTGTAAATCATCCTGAGCCTTCTTTGAGATACTGAACAGAAGAACCCATTTCCTGTTTACTTCATTTTTAGAATAGAATAGAATTCTTTATTGGCCAAGTGTGATTGGACACACATGGAATTTGTTTTTGGTGCATATGCTCTCAGTGACATTAAAGGCAATAGTACATTCGTCAGGAATCATAGGATACAACACTTAATGATAGTCATGGGGTACAAATAAGCAATCAAATCACACTAGGAGACAATAATCAATATAAATCGTAAGGATACAAGCAACATGTTATAGTCATAGTGGGGTGGGTGGGTGATGGAACGATGAGAGTAATAGTAATGCAGACTTAATAAATAGTTAGACAGCATTGGGGGAATTATTTGTTTAGCAGAGTGATGGCATTTGGGAAAAAGCTGTTCTTGTGTCTAGTTGTTCTTTTGTACAGTGTGCCCTATAGCGTTGTTTTGAGGGTAGGAGTTGAAAAACAGTTTATGTCCAGGATGTGACTGGTCCTTAAATATCTTCCCAACCCTCTTTTTGACTTGTGCAGTATACAGATCCTCGATGGAAGGCAAGTTAGTAGTAATTGTTTTTTCTCCAATTCTGATTATCCTCTGCAGTATGTGTCTGTCTTGTTGGGTTGTAGAACCAAACCAGACAGTTATAGAGGTGCAGATGATCAACTCAATAATTCCTCTGTAGAACTGCATCAGCAGCTCCTTGGACAGTTTAAGCTTCCCAAGTTGGTGCAGAAAGAACATTCTTTGTTATGCTTTTTTGATGATGCTTTTGATATTAGGTGTTCATTTTAAGTCTTGTGATATGATAGAACCTAGAAATTTGAAGGATTCTCCTGTCGACACTGTTATGTTGTTTAGTATTGTAAGAGGTGATAGTATGGGAGGGTTTATCCTAAAATCTACTACCATTTCTACGGTTTTGAGTGTGTTCAGTTCCAGGTTGTTCTGGTCGCACCACGAGGCTAGTTGTTCACCCTCCCATCTGTATGCGGATTCATCATTGTCTTGAATGAGACTAATCACCATTATATCATCTTCAAACTTCAGTACTTTAACAGATGGATCTTTTGAGGTGCAGTCATTGATATATATAGAGAAATAGAGGGAGCACACAGCCTTGGGGGGCTGCTGTCATAATTGTACAGGTATCTGATGTGATTCTGCTTAGCTTCACCTTCTGCTTCCTGTCTGTGAGGAAGCTTATTATTCACTTACAGGTGTGTTCAGGTACAGATAGGTGAAGATGGGGGCCAGTTGGTCGGCACAGACTTTTAAGCAAGAAGGAGTTATCTTGTCTGGGCCTGCTGCTTTTCCTGGCTTTTGTCTGTGAAATAGATCTAGCACATCCTTTTCTGTGATCACCAGACATTGTGAGCCCAATGGGATGGGGTCAGTTGAAGGAGGCTTGACTGTTGATGGTGTGTCTGAGATGGGGGTGTTGTGAAGATAGGTGGCTGTGGTTTCTTCTCAAACCTGCAGTAAAGCACATTTTAGGTGGGTGAAAATGATACTTGGTTTACTGTATCTTTTTAGTCTTTAAAGATGGACCTGAGAGTCCCCTAGTAAAGGCATCATTAGGCTATTGCAGGCAGCAACCACAATTTTTTAATGAATTTGAGGTATCCTTTTTTCAGTTTGTTTACTGATCCCTTTGTATTGTGCATGTGTATATTATTTTGAAAAATAGAGCATTTTTAGGCTCCCTTTCCACTGAACTCAATTGATGCGACTGAAGAAGAAGGGTTAGCCTCCATCAGATAATGAAAAAGTTAATTCTTGCCCAGCCAATGTTAACTCTGTCTTATCAGCTCCGTCTGCAGGGAGAGAAGAACATTTCACAGTAAACCCAAGTGGCATTTCTGTCTTGTGACTGATTCAGCAATGATCATATAGTAAAATAAAATCTTTTTTTTTTAAATTGCCTTTAGATTTGTCTAGTTTGATTGAAAATTGGACAGCACCTTAAGTGATCTTTCCCTGCAACTGCATCCTCTGGATGTGTTGAGTTACACACAGGCAACTTCTTTGGCCATGTTGGTTTAGGGTGGGGAGCTGAAATCTAATATCTCTGGAAGAAATCACTGAATTGTAGTTTGTTCAAATATGGACATGTTTCTAGGCCATGGGTGTCAAACTCATGGTGTCATGTGACATTTCATGATGTTTTTCCTATTCATGGAGCTGGGTGGGTGTGGCCTGTGCATGACACTTCTGGCTCACAGGTTACCAGTTTGACACCCTTGAAGCAGAGGTGAAATTCAGCCGGTTCACACCGGTTCTATAGAACCGGTTATTAGAAGAAATCTCCTTTTAATTTCACACACACACACTTTGCAGGGTTAATCCTGTAAAGATTAACTTTACAGGGTTAATCCTGTAAATAGGGCAGTTGTTTCTAGCCTAATCTTTATTGCCTTGCTCACAGAAACTGCCTCTCTCCTTATTACATTGTAACTTTGGTGAAGTTTAATTCTGTGCTTGGTGATGTTTAATCCTGTGGCCATGCCCACAGAACAGGTAGGTAAAAAAATTGAATTTGACCACTGAGTTGAAGGCATGCTTTCATTTATTGACTAATATAATCTATATGTAGATTGAATTCTATATCACAGCTTTGCCAAACTAAAAAGAAACCCTGTAATTATCTCTTTATTCAGCTAATTCACTTAGCTCACCCAGAGGCCGGTGAGAATTCCACATCTTACATGTTTAACTACACGATGGGGACTGCAATTCAGAAAATTATAGAAGCATATCTATCTGCTTCCAGATGGGCTAATGTTTTGAGATTATACACCCATTTCTTTTTCATTAGGTCCTTCTTTATGGAATGGGCTTTCCAGAATGAATAGAGGAAGCCAACTGTGGAAATTTTATTATATGCACTGAATTAGGCTACTATGAAAGCAAAGGTTTTCCTTTTGCTGAACTCAGCTCGCCTAGTCTATGGTAGTAGTGAGGATAGTGCTCATTAAGTCCTATGTGAGATTGTCCCCTATATTCATATGCCCTGGGTATGGGTCAGTGGAGTCTTGGTGTTGTTGCTTTATTGTTATGGCTGTTTTTATCCAGGCTGGTATGCTTTGTGGTTAGGTTTTTAATTGTATATTGGATGTTGTAAGCTACCCAGAGTGGGATGTGTAGCTATAAATTCTCATCATCATCATCATCAGCAGCAGCATCTTAATAACAGTTTTATTTCATTTAAAAAAGTCTATAAATAGGACATACTGGCAATCATCATTGTCAATTTGCATCTAAGTTTCACAGGCATATCTGTCATCTCTAAAGGCAAAGTCCTTAGATTGGGTTACTATATATACAGTATATATATCAATATATTTGCCTGCATATAATTATCTTTAAGAACATCTGGTTATCACTCCATCTAAAAAGTTATATTTTTTTTCCTATTGATGGGGAGCTTTGCCCACAGCTCCGCCAGTTATTCAAAAAAGAGACTCCATTAAATAGCCAAAGCAAAGGAATGCCCCGTTGTGTTGTCACGCATGACAGAGAGGAAAACAAAATAGGCCATGCATTACTTCAAAAGAATCCCAGCTGGTAAACAGAATGTTGACAGTCTACAAACTCTGGCCACTGTTTGCTGGTGGATCTCAGTTTATTTTTTTACTGCTTTTGCACTAAAAGTGACATGGCTCATTTGAGTTGCTTCAAAGCAGAGATAAACAATATGGGACCCCCTACAAATTTTGGTCTCCAGTTTCCCTCACCCAGCTGGAATGGGCAAAGACAAGAAACAGTGGCTATAGAACTCCTCAACATCTAGAGAGCAAAAGATTTCCTCACTATTTTGTAAATTTTAAGGCAATATGATGGTGTCTGATTCTTATCTGGATACATAGATCAAAGGATACACCCGAACAATGGGGATACTGTATCACTGATGCTAGACAACTTATTCTAAAGGCACAAAATAGTTGACTGAAAGAGACTGATATCAGCAATGTTAGAATATGGTATATTTCATAACTCATTTCTTCAACTTTTTATCTTACAGAATGGGACCTGCCAGAGAATAAATAAAGTTGTCTTTACTGTCAATGTAAGTAAAACTTTTGTTAGTAATTGCAGGAAGTTGATATCTATGCCATATATTCTTTGAAAAGATAAGACTTAAGTTAGCAGGCAAACGTGATACCAGTTATTTCTCTTGGCACTTTGCAAAAATCAGCAGTTGAAAATTAGCATTATTATGGAAAGTATCAACAGAGTACTGTTTACTATAAGTGAACAGTATTTTTAAAACAATGTTATACTTTCTCACATCATTACAAAAAGGCATGTTTTTCCTCAGCGTAGTACAATACAGTATATATATTATTCTCAACCAGTGTTTATGGTTTAGATCAAAAGCAAAATTGGAGCATTGACATAATATAATAAAAATGTTTTCCAAATTGTTCTGGGTTGGACCAAGTCCCACCATTAGACAAAATGAGGCAGCTAACTTGAAGTCAATTATTATATACTCTATATTTTGCTGTAGTCAAGGATTCTGAAGAACATTATCCAAAAATATGTCTATTTTTAAGAGAAGATTACACTACTAATCTTGTTGGTTTTTGCCCATAGAGTAGGTAAGAGCTCATCTCTTGATCTTCATCTAATGCAGCTTTAGGACCCTCATATCCTGGCATTGTGTCATTCTAATCAGATATGGAAGTGGATTTTTGTACTTCAGACCTTGAAACTTCCTTTTTAAATACCTTAAGGTTAACTTGGATCTTTAAAAACAAGAGGAAATTTTACTAGAAAATGTGCAGAGAAATCTCCCGGAGGTCAGAAAAGTATAGAGTTTATATTTGTAGTGGAGAAACCAAGATTTTCTAAAATCTTATCCACTGTTATTAGCAGTATGGCTTATAATTTAAGTACAGTAACTTCTGTTTGAAAACTTCAAGATTTTAAGGCGCTCTTTACACTTAGCTTTTTAAAAAAAGACTTATTTTATTGTTTCAGTGAGGCATTTAATTCCTTTTGTCAGAACCAGATATGTTTTTCCTTCTGAAAACTGAATTCAAAACTAAAGAATTTCCCTCTCTAGTAGTAACAAGGCTGTGTGAATGTTGTGTTTGTTCTATATTATGGAAATTGGATTGCAGACCTTGTTTCCATTTTCTTTGTAGTGTACAAAAGAAGCTTATCAGGACACTTTCTGCCAAATCAACCGTGCTCTGCACAAGTGCAAAGATGTATCAAGTGCCTTGTCTGATTTCCATGATGTAAGTATTTCACTTATAGGATGATTAAAGCTCCACTCCACTCCACTTTAAATTTAGAAATTTAAAGTTTCTAAAACTACTAGTCTAAGCGTGGAATTATAACAAAATTATTTGCAAATGACTACAAATGATGTTCCAGTACTTCATATTGCTTTATTTGTCTACTCTAAACGTACATGCTAGTTAATATATTCATTAGTTAAAGTTCATTTAATTACTTTGTTCTTCAAATAGTTTTCTTCCTATTTCCTTTTTAGAGAAAATAATTCCTGTTACCTTAAAAAGCATTTATGTTGGCTAGATGAATAACTGAATAGTCTATTATATAGTATTATCCCCATTCTCACATGAAAGTTCACCATCGGTCAATTATAACAGAAATCAAGATAGTTTGTGACATATTGCTAAAATTTGTTATATTTGATTAGCAACAATTGACTGAATGTAAGCAGGATCTGGCAAAAGCTGACAATTTTTAGGCCAAAAATATCTAATAGTAGCCTATGGGAGATCTGTAGATTGATATAGATCAGTGTTTCTCAACCTTGGTACTTTAACCAGCCAGCTGTGGGGAATTCTGGTAGTTGAAGTCCACACCTCTTAAAGTCATCAACATTCAGAAACACTGGTATAGATCATTTTATGCCAGACAGATGTTCAGTTTAGCTATGTCCAGATTGATTTCATTTTATTTAAAACATATATATATATATAACCATCCAAATGGTGTAGGGTCTCCTGCTTGGGGAGTGAGTTGGACTAGATGACCTACAAGGTCCCTTCCAACTCTGTTAATCTGATATAATCTGCTTTTTAATTGAACATTGGATGCCTTCCAGTTTCATTGTCCATTTATTGATTATTGATTGATTGATTGATTCATTCATTCATTCAATTTCTATAGCTGCCCAATTCAACCAGGTGACTCTAGGTGGCTTACAATTCTAAAACTATAAGCAATTAAAAAAATCAAAATAGTAAAAACATCCACAAAATAAATAAATTCAAATAGCACTGTTAGATTAATCTACTGTTGGATTAACTAACAGTAAATCTAAGAGACAAGGCCCTTAACATCAGATGAGCCCCAGGTCTGGGTACCTAGCTGGGTTTTTTAAAGCTTTTTTGAAAGCTGACAAAGTTGGGGCTTTTCTAATCTCCAAGGGGTGAATACAGGGAGTCCTTGATTTATGGCCACAACTGATCCCAACATTTCCATTGCTAAGCAAGGCAGTTGTTAGGCGATTTTTGCCCCATTTTATGACCTATTTTGCCACAGTTGTTAAGCGAATCACTGCAGCTATTAATGAATCGTGCATGCAGTCATTAAGCGAATTTGGCTTCCCCCATTGCTTGTCAGAAGCCACCTGAGAAGATTACAAGGGGGGGATGGTCCCAGGACTAGGGTAATTGTCATACATACCTGCCAGTTGCCAAGCACTTAAATTTTGATCATGTCACCATGGGAATGCTGCAACAGTCGTATGTGTGAAAACTGGTCATTAGTCACTTTTTTCAGTGTCACTGTAACTTAGAAACGATCACTAAGTGAATAGTTATAAGCCAAGGACTAGCAGTGTATCAGCAAGGCAAGGGTTACAGCACAGAAAGTCTCTCTTCACCCATCACTCTTTAAGTGATAGGATTTGCAACATGCCCAATCTGTTGGATCAGGATGGAAAGGTAGATAGATTGGAATGTAATTTTTCTGGTTTGTTTAGAGACCAAAGCACCCTTTATTTATTTTGAATATGTACAGTATAAGATAGAAGAACTCTTAGCCTTTTCTTTCTTTTCACCACAAAAAAATATATACATATGGAGATTCTCAGTCATCCAGCTCATGGTTGTCCCAAAGGTGCTCCCAGCCTCACCCCAAGAGGCAACTGGACTTTCTGGTTTTTCTTTGAAGATGTTTCGCTTCTCATCCAAGAAGCTGAAGAAAATGAGAAGCTTCTTGGATGAGAAGTAAAACATCTTCAAAGAAAAACCAGAAAGTCCAGTTGCCTCTTGCGGGGTAGGGGAAGCACCTTTGGGACTAAAATTCCTGACCACCTTAAGCCTTTTAAAAAAATAAGGAGAAGAGGGATCATATAAGCAGGAAGATGAAAAATATGACCCAAGTTTTACTCCTGAATTTATCTTTCCATGGAATGTTAGAACAGAAAAATCCTAAATTCCACCCAGGAAGAATTGATTATCATTTTTAAAAATGTCCCAAATGTGTATACAGATAGTTCTTGACTTACAACAGTTCATTTAGTGATCGTTCTAAGTTACAACATAACTGAAAAAGTGACTTATGACCGTTTTCATGCTTACGACCACTGCAGCATCTCCATGATCATGTGATCAAAATTTGGATGCTTGGAAACTAATTCATATTTATGACGGTTGCATTGTCCTGGGAACATGTGATCAATTTTTGTGATCTTCTGACAAGTAAAGTCAATGGGGAAGCTGATTCACTTAACAACAATGTTACTAATTTAAGCATGGTAGTGATTCACTTAAGAACTATGGCAAGAAAGATCATAATATGGGGCAAAATTTACTTAACAATTATTTCACATAGCAACATAAATTTTGGACTCAATTGTGGTCATAAGTTGAGGGCCACCTATATTCTGAAAACAGCTGGCTGCTTCCAGGTTTAAAAAAAATTCCTTTAAAGTAGAATAATGTAAATTGTTGTAAATTTTACCTGTTTATACAGTTGGTCAGAATATTCTAGGAAAAGATTTACTAATTAAAATTCTTTTCTACATTTTTTTAAAGGACAACTGCACTTCGACGACGACAAGCTTTATCGGTTTGGAGGAGTTCTGCTCAGACATGCTGCTTTACATTGACAGATTTTATAGAAAATGTGCAACCATAAAGAAGAATTGAACATTGCTTAACTCTACAAGGAGAAGATCTATTTTGTAGTGAGAATTCCACGATGTCTTTTTAGCGGAAATACAACACTTGATATTTTTCTAGCAATCAAATGTCATTCAGGTTTTCTCTTCTTAAAATATTCCGGACAAATATTTGTACAAAGAAGAAATACAACCATTAATTTATTTAGTCACATTCTTGTATATAGATGCAGATATATGCTGGCAGCTTCCACATGTATGGGTAGTCCTTGACTTACACCCACAATTGAATCCAAAAATTTTGTTGCTAAGTGAGCTATTTGTTAAGTGAATTTTGCTCCATTTTATGACTTTTCTTGCCGCAGCTGTTAAATGAATCACTGCAGTTGTTAAATCAGTAACCCAGCTGCCAAGTGAATCTGGTTTTCCCATTGACTTTGTTTGTCAGAAGGTCACAAAAAGTGATCATATGACCCTGGGACACTATAATGGTCATAAAAATGTGAGTCAGTTTCCAAGAATTTTGATCACATGACCATGGAAATGTTGTAACGGTCGTAACAGTGAAAAAGGGTCAAAAGCCACTTTTTTTTCAGTGCCGTTTTAACTTCAAACGGTCATTAAATGAACTATTGTAAGTCGAAGACTACCTGTACTGTATTTCTCTCTTCTCCTTTGTTATGGCAGATAGCTTACAGGGATGGATGCGACTCATAACCAAGTATATGCTTATGGATCTGTCTCCCTGCAGCCAAATGCCATTGATAGGTAGCCAGTGGGCATGTTGGACCACTGATGCAAAAAAATCCTCTGCCGCTATGTTACAACAGCATTTCCAAGAAATGTTGATCTTCTTTGCTGCCTGCCTCACAACCCAGCATCACCACTGATATGCTTTAGGCACCACCTAATGCTGTCATCCAAAACAAGGGGCAGATTTCAGAATGGATTTCCACTTAGTAGTTCAGTAGTTGTTGAATTTATTTATGTTCTATTTAATATATTTAATGTCACATATTCTATGGTAAATGTTTTTTTGATCCCGAACAGAGAGCCTATCTCTACTCAAATAAAATAATGCACAGAGTTCCTCCTGAAAAGGGAAATGTTCTTAGTAATGGCAAACCTAGGTTATATTGGGATGGGATTTAATATTTATGTATTTCATTGCACATATATTTATAGTATTTATAAATATTATAAGTTATCGATATACAGTACAAATCATGTAAATGGATAAGAATCTTGTGTTAGAAATAATTTATAATATTTATAAAATGATTTTTATAGTTCTTGGCTATTTTACTGATTCAGATTATTTATTGTACTAATTTTTAATGTATTTATAAATCGCTGTGAATGTATTTTAAAAAATAATAATGCCGTATTCTTTTGTTCTACCACTAGGCATATTATGTATTCCTCCAGATGAGGGATGTTTTCATGAAACCCCTAATCATAAGATTTACATGGGTAGTAATTAATATTTAAGTTCTTTGTGTTCCTAAAACCATAGACTGTAAAAACTAGCAGAAAAATAGAGATCATCTAGCCTGACCATTGTCCATTGTGGGCATCCACTACTATAGCACATTTACATGGTCTTTTGGCTTCTGTCTAAGCCCCTCTGTCAAAGGAAAGGCCATCACCTCCAAGGCTGATATCTGACCAGCTTTTCTTTTGGGAAATTCCTTCTGAAGTTCAGTTAAAATCCACTGTCTCTTATCTGGTCTTCTGGATGAAGTCTGAACATTTCTGCCCTGTTGCCCAGATGGCCATCTATCAGACTACACAAAGATAGCTATCGTGTCTCCTCATCATTCTTTTTCAGGCTAAATCTATCCAATATCTTCAACCGTTTCTGAAAGATTATTCCTTTTATGGGCCCTTGATGTTTGCGCAGAATTTGCTGTTCTGCTCTGGACGTGTTCCAGCTTGCCAATGTCCTTCTTCAAATGGGTTTCCTGGACATGGATGCAGTATTCTAGATGGAGTCTAATTGAAATAAGAACAATGGCTTCTCTTGAACATGGCACCATAGTTCTTTAATGGCAACCTATTATTGCATTTGCTCTTCCTCAAAACTCTGATGCTGTTGATTTACATATAATTTGTGATCCACTCAAACATCTGGAAATACACACACTCTCTCTCTTTATTTTCCTTATGTCATTGGCATTTTAAAATCTCATTGCTCCCTTTTAGTTTATTAATGTTGTTGTCAACTTTCAAGATTTAATTCTAACTATATATTAATGCATATTTTTATTTATATTGACTTTATAATGTATTTGAACTGAAATGAATGTGTTTGGTTTGTAAGTAAATAGAGCATGTGTAAAATTATTTTACTTTTTCCAAAAGCAAAATAAACATTGAGCCTTTTGATGCTTTTCTTGAAGTTTTCTTTCCGTCGTTTGGATTTTAAAGTACTTGAATCTACCCTTTGTAAAATTGGAATGGTGGGGTGGGTACTGCATTTTCACGAGTAAAGGAGAAACAGTATAAAGAAGAATTTCCCCACTAGTCAGTTAGAACTGAAAAAGCTTCTTGGAATGAGAAGTCAGATGTTTTCAAAGGGAAAAAAAAAACCGTAAGAAAATCCAGTTGCTTTTTGGAAAAAGCACCTTTGGGACAACCATGACCTGAATGATTGAGAATCTCCATAGACCAAGGGTGTCAAACTCGATTTCATTGAGGACCACATCAGGGTTGTGTTTGACCTCGGGGGATAGAGTGGGTGTGGCTGAGGTGGGCACGACCAGCTTGACATCACTCATGTTGGAGGTGCCTGTAGTGGCCCAAGCGCTCTGCCAGTGAAAATGGGCTCCCGAGCTCTGTTTTCCGCTGCAACAGCCTCCTGCAACCCTCTGCCAGTGAAAACGGAACTCCTGAGCTCCATTTTCACTGGCAGAGGGTTGTAGGAGGCCATCTCAACCAAAAACAGAGCTCAGGAGCCTGTTTTCTCTGGCAGAAGAACCGTGGGCCAGTCCTTCACTGTTTCCATGGCAGCCCCGCAGACCAGATCTAAGCACCCCATGGACAGGATACAGCCCCCAGGCCTTGAGTTTGACATCCCTGCCATAGACAGTAAAAAGACACACGTATGGAAAATTGTAGCTCGATTGTCTTAAATGGTTTGTTGAAATACAATGCTAAAAATAAGAGACTACAAATCTAGTAATCCAAATCAAGTTAACAAAATCTAGGATGAATTCTAAAATGAGGACAATGAATAATGTGATTTTAAAAAGAAGAATTGTTCATAATAAGGCCAATTAATCAAATGAAAGCAAGGCCACACAGAGTGAAGCTGTTCCTCAGTCTGAACTGTGGAGGGTCCGAAAGAAGGACCCTCCTGCATTCCCTTTGCATGGCATGTGGATGAGCTCTAGAACTGCCTGGCATGTACTGGATGACTGGAAGAGAAGAATTGGTGAGTTTTGGCCTCCATGTCAATTGATCCCAAATCAGAGTGAAGACTCTTCCTCACAGTCTCATTATTTCTCCAGTCTGTGAGGTAACATCGAAGTATGCTAGTGTAATTGGTGTTATATTTCCTCAGTAACTAGGCCCACAACTGCAAAATCTCTCTCCCACCCCCACCCCCAGTTTCTACTCTTAGTGTCTCTCACCATTTAGCATTGTTCTGAAATGGCTCTACTAATTTCCCATAGATTTATCAGACTGGGCCAAAAAGCAATAACTTCATTTGTCAATTATTGGAAACTCTTTATGGACTCCTCCTCGAAAACAGGAAAAAGTGATCTTGTGATTAATAGGTCTGATTATTAGAAGGGATAAAATATGGAAAGAGATGAGCTATCATATAACCTTAGAGAGAAAAGATAAGATATCGAGGATTGGGGTTAGCCAACATTTCAGAAAATGTCTAGGATTTTGGGTCCAGCAATAGCCTCTTGAGAAGAATATGCAACACCTCCTCCTTCAAAGCCTCATCCCATCCTTCTCATGCCCTATTATATTTTCTGTTTGTTTCTGATATTTAGAGTGGGATTTGGAATTCATCCTATAACATTTTAGAGGAGAAGTCACTATGTCTGATGTCACCTCCATCTATTTTAGCACTTGCAATGTTAATATGTATTTTAATATCTATGGAGATTCCCAATCATCCAGGTCAGGGGTGGGCAATTATGGCTCCTTCATGACTTGTGGACTTCAACTCCCAGAATTCCTGAGCCAGCCATGCTCAGGAAGCCAGCTGGCTCAGGAATTCTGGGAGTTGAAGTCCACGAATCATGAAGGAGCCATAATTGCCTACCCCTGATCCAGGTCATGATTGTTCCAAAGGTGCTTTTTCAAAGAAGCAACTGGACTCTCTGGTTTTTCTTTGAAGGTGATTCATTTCTTATTCAAGAAGCTTCTTCAACTCTGACTGGATGGTGGGAATGGAAGGATTTATACTCCTTATAGACAAACCCATTTGCACCATTCAGGTGCCCTTGATGACACAGATAAACCTCCAGGTGGCCTTAACGACTCACTAAAAGAATGTAAATGACCAGCTGTCTGCAAGGAGTATAAATCCTTCCATTTCCCGCCATCCAGCCAGAGCTGAAGAAGCTTCTTGGATGAGAAGTGAAACGTCTTCAAAGAAAAACCAGGAAGTCTAATTGCCTCTTGAAAAAGCACCTTTGGGTGCTATATTATATTTTCTGAAACTATACTTACATTTTATTCTGGAGTTAACTAAAATAATTATGAAGATAGTGTCATTAAACAAATTTAAACATTTTTTTTAATCCGAAAACGTTTAGCCACATAAAATATCCTTGGTAACTTACTAACACTGTGGGAAGGAAACAAAACTTTTAATTTTATTTATTATTATTTATTATTTATTA
>JAEANM010013171.1:0-14513 GCA_017656035.1 Myanophis thanlyinensis | reverse complement strand
AGAACAGAACAGAATTCTTTACTGGCTGAGTGTGATTGAACACACAAGGAAGTTGTCTCCAGTGCATAAATTCTCAGTGTACATAATGTACAAGCAACAAGTCCTCATGATCACAATCACAAAATACAATAATCATAAATCATAGGATAAAAACTCAGTGATTATCATAGGATAGTAATCAGACAAGTTAGTCACGTCTCAAATTACAAATAACAAATAACAAAACTAGATTCCAAAATTTAATAATCTTCTTGTGTGAATTACATTACAGTTTCTAAGAACACTCCAATTAGATACTGAGCTTCAATGTATTTCAACATTATTAGGGCACAAGATAATTTCACTCAATAATCAATACCAGCAACGCACACATATCTGCAGGTATCAGATATTTTTGGAGTACTTTTCTTCAGTATTTCCTGTGCCAATCCATATACTTTCTTAAATGTAATAAAGTACATAGCTTAAGGGTTATCATGGAACTTGTGGGAGAAATTGGGATACCAAATTTCTTCTATCTCACTGAACTGAAGCATTTGATTCTAACTGGACCAAATCTTGATGGTTTTTGTGAAGTGTGAATTGAGTTCAGATAACCAAACAATACCAGCCCCCCTCCTCCTTACCTTAATGGTGGTATTAGTGTTGGAATTTGCTTTACATATACTTTGTCTTGGTTTCCTTGACACATTTTAGACCAAGAAGCCAATTTTAGAACTAGTATGCAAAATAATTAGTTACTAGTCACATACATGTTTTGTGTGCAAAAAGAATCAGGTTCAAATTATTGTCAACCATTTTAGAGGTAAAAACTTGCACTTAAAAATTAGATCTGGTAACTAGTGAAGCTACTACAGACTAGGAATAACTGTGGATCTCCTGTGCTAGCAATCTGTCTTCTGCCTTATCAATCAACTTCAGCTTCTACCTTATCGTCAAAGACTGCAGCATACAGAACATTGCATGTGGAATGCTAGCCAGGGTATAAATTGTCATCTTTAAGATTTCTTGTCTAGGTAATGGTATAATCATTGCATCTTGTGAAACTGGGAAAATAAACTTCCCATAGCTGTTTGAGCAAAAGGATTCCAGGAGGACCCCCAAATCAGGACCATTCCTTCTGGTACATGGTCCTATCTAGAATAGCTCAGACAAGTTTTCTTGGAGAACCAAGTTTGTTATATAGGAATAGCATCTCAGTTATCCTAGGGTTTAGTCTGAGCTTGTCTTGTTGCATTCATTTTCTGACAGACTCCAGACAAAAATCAAAACTTCCATAGCATCACCACTGCATTTTCATATGTTGATGTATAATTGAGTGGCACCCATTACTAATGACACTTTGCTTCATAGTGACTGATGACCTCTGTTGGCAGTTCCTAATGAGCCGTGGTAGCACAGTGGTTAGAATGCAGTATTGCAGGCTAATTCTGCCAACCCAACAGTGCAATTCTTACCGACTCAAGGCTGACTCAGTCTTCCAACCTTTCGAGGTCGGTAAAATGAAGACCCAAATTGTTGGTGGCAATATGCTGACTCTGTAAACTGCTTAGAGGAGGTGTAAAGCATTATGAAGTGATATATAAGACTAAATGCTATTGCTTATAGATATTAATTCTATATGCAAGAGGAAACCAAGTTCTGTAATACTTCGTAGGACTGAAGTCTCAGACTTAGTCACTTTTCCCATTTAACTATGACTGTAACTGCCTACTCATGGAGAAGCAGAACCACCACCCAAATAATGGTTCCAGTTCCCATATCTTGATGGTAATCAAGAAGATACTATGGTTGCTGCTATTGCATAATGCCAAAAGGTGCAATAACCTGGAAGGTGAAGCTCCCTTTATTCAGGTCCCAGTAAAGTCTTCTGTCAGAATGTTGTCAGAGTTTGCAGCAGTAATCACATTCAGAAGCGCACACAAGTAATTCAGCAGGATTCCATTATAAATAAGAAACTTCTTTTTATATATATAATATAACATGAAGTAAGTGTACAATATCAACAGATAGATTTTTCCAACGTGGTAGCAAATACAAGCAGAGGAGAGGAGTTTCAGTTTCAGAGCAGCAGAGCACAGAGAAAAGAACTTCAATATGTAAGGCAGTTAAGCTAAGCCACAGCCAGGCTCCTCTTTGTCTCCGGCTAATACTTTTTTCAGTTTCCAAACAACTCCCATTGGCTGACTTAGTTGCTGTGCCTCTTCATTGGCTGACCTTGTTTCCAAGCCCATTCCAGTTTATGAATATATCTACACTGATAAATGTCCCACAGTTTCCATCCTATGCTTTTGTTCTAGAATCCTCTGTAGTTCATTCCCTACCACTGTGTCAGCAATATTTCCTAAAAAGAAAGAATAGAGACAAGATGGAAATTGTCAAAAAAGACACATTTTCCAAAAAGGAACACACCATTACCTCTTTTGAGGCTAATGGAAGCCACATTCAATCTATCTGACTCTCTGAAACTGTTAGGAACTGCACAGGTATACAAGTGACAGAGCTCATTCTACAAAGTATCCTATCTACTGCCTTGAGTTTCACAAACTTTCCAAGGAGCCACTTAACTTCTAAATGGAAACAGCTGCTTTCAAAGAGAATTTAAAGTCCTCAATTTGGTGCACACATTCTTCTATGGCTTTGTATCCAGTTATCTCCAGGACTTTTTAGCTTTGAACAGTCCATTTTTTGCTCTCAGGTTTTCAACTGAGCACTTTCTTCAGATCCTACCACAGGTACACCTGACACTAAATGTAAATTCTGTTTTTATGTAGAACAAACTGTTAGGTTTGACTTAACTTTTGCTATAGTTAATCAGGAACATATACCAATGGATTTTTTTTTGCTTCCTGCATGGTTGTGTGTATGTTCATATATGCATCTCCATATCTGATTCTCAAAATTAAATAAGTTGTGTATTTGGAAGCAGAACCACTTGTATTTATAATTAAAATATGCCAAGTAACCCTCACTCCCTAGTGTGATGTTGTTTTGCAGATAAATTTTATTTAACCACCCATTTCAGCTGCATTCTGGCTAAGATTAGATTGTGAGTAGCCATTTTACACTTAACATTCAAGAAGTGTAACAAGATTAAAACATACTTTTCCATGGCATGGGTGCAACACTTTTCTATGTTTTTTTTCCAGTAAATGAAGCTTGAGAATATGAGAGTCAGTGTCAGCTCACTAAAGCTATATCTATTGTCCTGACAGTTCAACAAAAGGAAAAGAAATGAATCACAAATGGATGGTCATATCCTTGTTTAAGGAGATGGAGCCATGATTGTGGCATACGCTACCAGAAATAATGCTTGCTAAAATGTTTTAGAATAAGCTAATGCATTGTCAGAAAGTCCTTTTAAAAATATTTGTTGAAATATTAAGTTACCTGAAAAGGATAAGGGAAATGCCCCTGACAGTTACCAAGGATACAGGAACAAAAGGTGGTCATTTCCCCACCCCCCCAATAATGCACTTTGATTTGTTAGATACATAGAACAGAGTAACTACTACCTAAAAAGATTTTACAACAAAGGAACAAATACATAAAATGACAGGCAAAAATTATAGTAAGAATTTCCTTTCCAATTTCTATTCAGAAACCAATACAACATTCATAAATGGTCTGCTCAGTATGCATCAACCAGTGTTGGAGCATATATAGTGCAGATGTTGTCAGATGTGTTTCATGAGAACTGGGATTAAGAATTACAATAAATAATCCTTGTGAATCCTTGTGGAAGTACATTTTGATATTTTGCTCCCACAGAATTCTGAATAGGATGGCAAATAGCTAATATGACTTTTAAAAAAATCGTTCCCTATAGAAATAATCTGTTGAGGGGCTAGACCAGTGGTGGCGAACCTTTTACTTATTGAGTGCTAAATAACTAAAGGTACATGCTTTGTGCGTGCCATCCACACTTGCGTGCGGCTCTTCCATGTGCACTGCATGTGCAACCGCACCATCTGTGCATACATGCAGCTTTTGTACATGCAGTGCTGCATGCAGGCACTCACGCACACATGAGCAATTGCATGTGCATGCGTAGGAGAGCTCCAAAGACTAGCTGGATTTCCTGCTGCAATTGCATGCATGCACAGCGGACACCTGAAGACCAGCTGGGTCTCTGCAATTGAGTATGTGTGCATGTGCAATTGCATGTGCATGCTCAGCTGAAGGTAAGTTGGCTGACAGCTTGTGTGGCCAGCATGATGGCTCTGCATGCCACCTGTGGCACCGGTGCCATAGGTTCGCCATCACGAGGTTAGAGGTATTGGCCTTTCCTTAAATGATTTATCACAGACATTCATGCAAATCTATCAAATATTCTCTTTGGGGTGGAGTTAAACAATGCTTTGCAAATTCAAAAAACAAAGTAATACTACACAAAAAAATTAAAAGCTGGAGAAAGAAATGAAATTGAGCTACATAAGTGAAAAAAATAAAATTTAACTAAATAGCTTTTTAGTATCTATTAATATCTATCTGTGTAAACATTCTTCCATCAACTCACACATTTTGCCTTTTGTCTAGGATGCCTCTTTTGTGAAAATCTCACCGTACAACTACATTTTTTTTCAGTCTTTCTTTTTTTTTCATATTCTTCTTGTTCTGCCTTCACAAATATGTTTTGTAATTTGATTCATTCTTCGTATAAAACCATACTTCCTCAACTTACTTCTTTGGTACTAGTCACTTTTGTAGTCAGCCCACATCCATTTTTTCTTCTTTAGTTCTTTGCTGCAAATCATAGGGCATAGAATAATAGGGTTGGAAGGAATTTTGCAGGTATTTCTAGTCCAATCCCGATCAAGAAGAAGACCCTATACCAGTGATGGCAAACCTTTTAGAGACCGAGCTGCAAGTCTCGCATACAGGAGACCTGAACACCAGCTGGCCAGTGGGAGGTGGGGCATCCCAACACCAGCAGCTCTGCAAGTGGTGAGATCTTTTTCTTTTGTGAGTTTCTGTTTCATCATTTGCAGGAAAACTCCTATTTCCCTACAAACGATGGTGAGAAATTCCATAGAGAAACATGGTGGAGCTGAGCTGGGGTGACGGTGCACGTGCCCAGAGAGAGGGTTCTGTGTGCCAATCTCGGGCATGCATGCCAAAGATTCACCACCACTGCCCTGGACAAATGACTGTTCAGTCTCTTCTTGGTTTTCACTTGGTTTCCAGAAAACCATGTGGCATAATCTGCAAACAAAAATCAATATAGAGTATATTCAGGTTACCCCAATGAGACTAACCTGGTCACTTGTTCTTCTCATCAGTGGAAGAGTCCTACTTTAGATCCCATACCATTTGGCTGGCTGGGTCCGGGACAACAGCCTTTTTTTTGCTGTGGTCCCCATCTTCTGGAATTTCTCCCACTGGAGGTGAAGTGACACCCACACCCCTAGCCTTCCAGAAGAACGTGAAAACCTGTCTCTGCTGGCTGTCCTGATGCTCTGATAAGGGCCTGCTATATTGGGGATGGTTGCTCCCCACCTCTATGTTGCCCATCCTGATGGTTTTTACTTTCATATTTGTTAGGAATGTAAACTCTAACAGTAGTTGGGTAGGCAATATATAAACCAGGATTGTCACTTTAACTTTAAAGTGTACTGTTGCTTTAAGTGCAATTGGCTGCTAATTACTCAAGCGGCAATAAGAAGAAGCAAGACTCACTTGTGATTGTGGGTTTCTGGCAGGGGGTTGTTTGGAGTGAGTTGGTTTCTGGAGTTTGTATTTGTTACTGTGAGAGTCTGACAGTTTAGTCTACTGATTGCTGGTTACTGAATACAGGATGTTCATCACTGAAGAAGAACCGTGTGTATACTGTGAGTTTACTGAACTGAACTGTTTTGAAGACTGACTGAATTGAATGTGTATGACTTCGGATTGATAGATGGACTTTGCTTAAATTCTAATTCCATTAAACTAAAAACCTATTTTTACTGCTCAGTGTAACTGTATAGTGTGTTGTGTAATATACCAAATTACTCTCAAAATACTCCGTTGTGTACTCGTTCTCCTAATGGAGGACTATACTCCTTAACAATATTCAATCCTCTTAATTATAATCATTTTGTATTTCCTCTTTTACTTTTTTAGCATATTGCAAGCTGCCCAGAATTGCTGTAAGAAATGGGCAGTATACATATTAAACAAACAAACAAACAAATTTACCAATCAATACACCTCTATCATTATCCTAAATATCCCATTTACTTGTATCCATAAATACTTTGAAAAACCATGGAAGCAACATTTTTGTCAGTGTGAAATTGTGTGGACCATTCCATTATTCTTATGTGTTTTAAGCTACTATATACTGTTCTTACTCAATTAATAAGACAACTTTCAATATTATCTTTCCATATTAATGCAAAACCTTCTGTGATTTAAGTCACTTCACTTTATCATGTGTTTTCTGTAACTTATAAGGTTAGTTGATCAGCTATGAGGACATACCAGAATGCAAAACACAAGAGAATAATAATACAATACGTAATAAAATAGCAAGACTAAAAGAAAATACAATTCATATTTCTACATCACCCCTGCAATTTATCCCAATCAGATCTAAATACACAATTCTTAGCTGCTATTTTATTCAGATAAAAACCGGCATTGAATGTAATGCCGTTACAATAGGGTATGAGAATAACCTTGAGAAATAACCATGAGAAACAAGAGGAAGAGCTGCAGCCTAGACAAAGGGGGATAAATAAAATCTGAGTCCAAAGCAGGAATGGAATTTGAGAAAGTCTCTCAGGATTGATTCTCTCTATTTTTTTGAAATATATAGCCAGAGATCGGAGAGGTGCATTCCGACTTGTAAAATTACTGTAACTTTATAATAAAAATAGTATTATAATGTATAAGGTTGGTTTCCTGGTTTGGATTACCAAAAAGGGTTGACAAATATTTGGGTTCTGAGCACACATAAAATATATTGTTGTAGTGTATGAATCCCAATGACCTTCTTTGTCTGATGTGCACTGTGATTCAGAATATTATCCTTTTTCTTTACTATTTAGTTGGTTTTTTCTAATCAGAGGTGTCAAACTCAAGGCCTGGGGCTGAATCCAGCCCATGGGGAGCTTAGATCTGGCCCGCCAGATCAGCCTGGAAATAACAAAGGGCTGGTCCGCAGTGCCTCTGCCAGCCAAAATGGGACACTCCTCTAGGGCCGTATGAGAGGTAGTAACAAAGATTGATAGACTGTTAGAGTGTTTTTAGAGACATGTGCAGAAATTGTCAGTTCATTTATGCTCTGGTCCCATACAAAAAAGTCAAGACCCATAGCAGCTGGGGTGTCTTTAATCTCTACATTATGGAATTGAGACTATTTGTGCCAGAAAGTAAATTTATCTTTGTCTGGAATAGCTGTTTTGAATGCAAAGGGAAAAAATGCATCTTGAGCCTGTGTCAAATGCCCACCCTGACCACACCTACTCCAGACATGCCCATCATGACCGTCAAACACAACCCTGATATGGCCCTCAATGAAACTGAGTTTGACACTCCTGCTCTAAATCATAAACACACTTCTGACAGTTGTTCATATCTGAGAAATCTGATCTGTACAATTTCTGGCCATTTGCTCTTCCCAAATCTTGCTCAAAGTCATCTGTTACATCTTTTTAGCCAGAATTTTGTTAAACTCCTTCCAGAATAGGCATCTATTTGTTTGTAAACATTCAAAATATTGTACAATTTCCCTCAAATTTAATCTCCAGTTTTTTGTTATTACCATTCACTGATGATGATGAAAAGCCGCATGCAACGGTCACCAGCCTATGAACTATTATCCCACAACTAATTTCATAGGCAAGTACAAATATATGGTACCAGTTCATACTTTCTGGCAAACATTTTAACTCTTTGAATCATATTTGGCCTTAAGCTTTCACTTCCATGCATGTATTCAATTTCTGCATTTCACAAGATTGGATCACCATCTTTCAGATCAATTACATCCTTCCACTTTTCTCCTAATGTCCCTCCCCTTCTTCTTCTTCTTCTTCTTCTTCTTTCCCCTACCCCCACCTTCCAGGAACAGGAACAGGAACAGCTTTAGCAGCAGGAAGGAGTCTGCAAAAACAGCACCACCCATACGAGCGGCGACCTCACTCCCCGTTCTTTGCTCTTCCCCTTTTCCGTCCGGCGGCTCGACGCCTGCTAGCCGCTCAGTTCCGCGGCAGACAAGTTCCGCTTGCGGAAATGATAAACTAGCCCGCTGCTACCTTTTTGCTTAGCAGCTGAAATTGGGCGTTACGTCCGCTATTGGTTTATCATATTTCTTTATTCTAAATGATGGCATCTGCTGTATAAGCACATACTCACTGAATATAATTCATTTCATTTTTCTCTCAATATCAACTATCCAGCCAATGTGATTGTGACATTAAACTTAATACTAAAATGGAAGGTTTGCTCCATTAAAAAAAAAAAAATCAACCTCCCTCAGATGACTACGTGAATATATTAGTATTACTTTCACCTTTACCATCTACTCGTTTTTTAACTTCTCTATCTTTTAATCCTGGTTTTTCCTTACTCTCAGATTTCAGATTTTAACCTCATTTACGATTAGCCAAGGGAACCTAGTATGTTACCTGCTGAGATGTTCATTATTTTCAAGAATCCAAACATTTCCATTACCTTTATTTTGATCACAAATGTTTTGTATTATCCTCTTATAAATGTTTGTGTCACTAAACCGTGCCTCTGCATTGGATTTTTAAAAAAATATCTGTAATTTACCAATCAGAAAAAAACAAGAAATGTAATCCACAGGTGACACAACTGAAGCCCCAGATAGACCTGTGTCTATTTCCTCAGGATTAATAGATTCAAACTGCTCCTGGATAATCTCACAAGGGTTTACTGAACCCCCATCCAACTGTGACCAACTATGAATGATTTCATCCTTCAGATGCCTTGCAAATACATCACTGTGCACTCATAACTGATCTTTTGCCCCAATTTTCCCAAACAAAGGGAAATAGTTTAAATAGTTTGCTGGATTACAATGTGGATGTGATAAACCTAGAGAAATATAGACCCCCTCAGAGGTATCACTGCCACCATGGAGGCTTAACTCCAAGCTTGTACTCAAGTTTGGTCATATTTGTTCTGGAGTTGCTCTTGTGTCACTCCAAGACATGAACTCAAGAGGTATCTCTTCATCTATCAGAATTCTTCAGTATACCAATGAGTCTCCCTAGATCAACATTCAGGGAGAGGCTCTCTGTGCAACTCTGTCAATCTTCCATACTCCAGGAGTCTACTAAAGTCTTGATAGAACTGCACACCAAAACCCTGGGAAATGCTTAGGTGCCTTTTGGAAATCAGACAGCTCAATCAGATGTCTGAGATAGATCAACTGAATATCACCTTTCAGCACCATGGAAACCAGGGGTTGGTTTGATCATATTAATGTCTCATTCTCAGATGACATTTCATCTTCCAAGACAAAAAATTAGATCAAACTAACATTTGAGTTGAATGCATTATGACCTGGTATGAGCCTGTATTTGTCATGATAACCATGAACTCAAAAGCTATCTCTGACCCACCCACCCTCACCATAAACCATAGGAAATCCAACATCAATCTAGATAGTTTAGCAGCTCAGGCAAGGATGGAGTTCTGTAGCATGACAGTACAACAGCAAGAGTCACAGCTATCCTTAACACCCAATCTCAGAAACAAGGCCTCGCATCTGATTATCTGCTGAATAGTATCTCTGGTTGCATGCAGAGCTTCCTGCATAATAATCACCACATTTCCATGGGCACATAGCAGATACCACATCTGAAATTAATGGAATATAGATTTGCATGTCTTGCTTTTCTGTTCTTGTGATGGAATGTTGTGGGCTGGATTCCCAGAAGGGAGAGGCACGTTCATGAGGAATAAGATTTCATCAAGATTTTTTAATCTGTCAAAAATGATATTCATTTTTATGAAGAATATGCAATATCTAGTCATGAATTACAAAATATTTTCTAAGAAAAATAATCCAGCAGCTAAACTGAATACAAACAAAATTTAAATAGAGGCTAAAAAAGTTAGCTATATCTTATATTTTGACAGGGCATTACTAAAGAAATAAACTAGAATAACTAAAGAAAATAAGATTACATTAATATAATATGTTTGTCTAAAATAACAAGTTTCTGTCCTAACAGCACAGTCTGACAGGAAATGCTTTATCAATACAGTATAATTAATAAATAAAATCCAAATATTTCTAACCTATTCTTTATAGTGGGATTTCCCACATTTTACAATATCATTAATCTAATAGCAACTGTGCTGTCAAACTCCAGAGTTGCACATTTACACATCTGGCTACTAATAATAGATTGAATTAATTATTTTTGCAACTTTTCTCCTATTGTATAAAATTAATATTATTGTACTGCTTGTCCTTTTTGTAAGATAGATAAAGTGTGCAATTTTCTCTGTTATGTGAAAACCTTTTGTTCAAAAGCTTTACCTAATTGGTTATTACCACAGAAGTTCAAAATGCATGTCAATTTATTCACAACCTTGTCAATACAGTCTAATAACATTGTGATTAATGTAATTTTAAAACTACATAATGCCAGTGAAGAATTGGCTTAGAAGTGCTTCACAATATGTTGAAATGGATTTAAAAGCAATTATATCACAAAAGATCCACTGAGTTTCAAGTTCAAAATCTAAATCATCTTCCCAAACATTACTAACTTTTAAAAAATTTAAAAGCAAGGTTCCCTATACTGTTTAAATGGTAAGCCCTTTATTGTTTACCACTTCTCAAATACTTCCAGTAAACTTAACTTATATGACCTATATTAAGAAAGAATAATTCCCCCTTTATTTGGAACCAGATTAGGGCTTGTTTTCATCCTGCAGCAATATATATTCAGTGGTGACAGGTTGATTCTTTATAATTAGGTCACTAACTCAATAAAATTCTGTCTTTCAATTCCTTGAATTGAGCAGATTTCTCTTCATATCCCAAAGGTACTTTTTCAAGAGGCAACTGGACTTTCTCGTTTTTCTTTGAAGATATTTTACTTCTCATCCAAGAAGCTTCTTCACCTCTGACTGGATGGTGGGGAATGAAATCAAGTCAGAGCTGAAGAAGCTTGGATTTTATATCTGATAGCAACATATTACAGAAATTTACATTGCAAAATAGTGACAAAGCAAATATTTCTGTTTCAGTATTTTGGAATATATATATTAGAATCAGTTTATACAATGTTTGATCAGTTTCTGCAAGTTTCAAATATTATCAAATGGAGATATCAATCTTGTATTTGAAGCCACACCAAATTCCTTGAACATCAAAAATAAATTAATGGTGGAAAATACACAATTCCAGAAGCACCCGCTAACAAAATGTCAAACTTTGGGTTACTATGTGAGATTACAGGGGAGGTGCTCTTGATCTGTGGATGAGCTTCTTGGATGAGAAGTGAAATGTCTTCCAAAAAAATCACAAAGTCCAGTTGCCTATTGAAAAAACACCTTTTGGGACAATCATGATCTGGATGACTGAGAATTTCTCTTCATATTTGAATAACATTTAATCACGAAATAAGAATCAGATTGGAGATTGTTTCTATTTTATCCAAACTTCAAAGGATAATTTTAAATGTGTTAGGATAGACTTCATTTCTTATTAATTTCTTACCATTTTTAGAAATTCTCATCTGAATTGTCTCTGTAGAACTATATCCAAATACAAGCTCATAGTTCATATTCATAGACCTATCTTTTTCTTGTATTTATATTGGACATCTTGCCTAATTCTAGTTTGACATAATATAAAAAACAATAATTTCTTCTGCTCTAATAAACCAGTAAATGGGCATTACTTTTAGCAGCATTTGAAAAGGAAATAGCCATTCTGGAAGTTGGTTACTATTGTTCCTACAGTAATAGTAATATTTAATGATATTGCCATGTGTTTAATTCCATTTTGAATTAAAAGATCCTTATAAAGATATATAAAGATAACTGCATTTCTGCAATGGTTTTCAACCCTTTATAATTATTATTCCTACTGTGCCCTTAATAAGTACCAACCTCTGGGGTTAATAAAAACTCTTCTTCAATTTGTTACAATCAGCCAAGAGCAACTAACTGCTGCCACCTACCTGGGCAGGTTTAGAAGTTACACTAAATTCAGCGGGGCTTACTTCTAGCCAAAGAAGCCTAGAACTCCAATCTCAGGGCCCAATCCTACTCTTGCTATTTGAAAATACAGGTAGTCCTTGACTTACAACCATTAATTTAGTGAACATTCAAAGTTACAACAGTGACTTATGGCCACTGTTCATACTTACAACCATTGCAGCATTCCCATAGTCACATGATCCAAATTCAGGCACTTGGCAACTGGCATGTATTTATGATAGTTGTACTGTCCCGGGTCATGTGATCATCATTTTTAACTTTCCCAGCCAGCTTCCAACAAGCAATTGTTGCTTCAATGGGTAAAAGCAAGATTCACTTAATGACTGCATGATTTATTTAACAACTGCTGTGATTTGCTTAACAACTGTGGCAAGAAAAGTCAAAATATGGGACAAAATTCATTTAATAATTGCCTTGCTTAACAATGGAAATGTTGGGCTCAATTGTGGTTATAAGTCAAGGATTATCTATAAAGCAGACTATGCTTAACTCTATATGGGAATGCAGGCCCCCCGGCATTGTTCCACTCTAAATCCCACCTTCCCAGGGTGGCGCAATGGTTAGAATGCAGTTTTACAAACTAACTGTACCCACATTGCCAGGAGTTCAATTCCTTCCATCCTGAGCTGGTTTAAGGTTGACTCAGCCTTCCATGATCCATCCTTCTGAGATCAGTAAAAGATTGTTGGGGGCAATATACTGATTGTTGGGGGCAATATACTGACCTTGTAAACAGCTTAGAGAGGTCTATAAAACACTATGAAGCAGTATATAAATCTAAGTGTGGTTGTTATCACTGTTCCCCAAATTCCACTGGTGTTGGCCTCATCTCTTTGGGTCCCCTTGCCCTATTGCAGAGTCAAACTTTCCAGGCCATTACATCTTCCAGACAAAGCGGACAGTGAGCATCTCAGCCCAGACAGGACTTTCCATTTTTTCCTTCTTTAGACCAAGATGGAATAATAGAGAAGATCTTGGAAAAGGGACATGATGGATGGAATCTCATTGACCTGTAAAGTGTAGACGGGAGAAAGTTCTGAGAGAAAATTCATCTGTTTGGGATCAAACCATAAAGCTTAGTTCACTTTCTTCCTTGCTCGGCAGCTGTTGAGGCTTTTGACTCCCGCAATTAAGGCACCCGCAAGAAGCAGAATGAGTCTACCATTTTGCAGGACTACGGAACGAAGCGGTCAGGGACAGGCGAAACCAACACAAATCCTGTCACGCACAGAAGACAGATGGCTCTTCCCGTCCTGGGTTATGTTTCAAGATGTTTCCTTCGTTCAAGAAATAGGCTGATGGATGTTAAAGGCCAGGCAGAGTTGCCTTAAAAGGAATGAAGAGTTCAAATAGATGCAAGACGCGTGTGTGCGTCAGATTAAACACACACACACACACACACACACACACACTACGGTTCTTCGGATCACTCGGTTTTGAGCCAGGAGTAGCAGTCCTTTTCTAAAATAAACAATAAAATAAATTAACCTTCAATCAGAATAGCCCATTTTTAACCACTTGACTGGCATGGAAAATGCCAGCTTATCTTTTTGTGATTTTTTTCACATTTCTATGATATGAAACCAAACAATACTTGAGTATAATCTAAATTTTCTAAATCTAAAAAAATGACAGACACCCCCCACACATACACACACAAACAAAAATAAATGTGAAGGAAGCCTTATGATTTGAGCCTAAACACACAGATTATGTGTACATTAGCAATCAATAAAAATTAATTATTAGAATTAAAATTCCTTCACATTATTTATTTTTATTTGTGGGGTGGTGGTGGGGGTGTCTGTCAATTTTTGGCCAATCCAGGCAAGTGCCTAAAATTAGCCTCTGCTGGATTTTTGGGGGGCAAGATTTGAGAAGTGGCTTGCCGTTCCTGCTTCTTGGAGCTGAGACACAGGGACTGGCCCAAAATGACCCAGTTGGCTTTATACTCAAGGCAAGATTAGAATTCACATCCCCTGGTTTCTGGCCTGATATCTTAACTACTATAGCAGACTGGCTCTCTCACTTTATTTACATGTCTTTCTACAATGATATTTCTTTATTTTAAATATTTATTTTCATCCCACTTTTTATAAACAACTCAAGGTTGTGAATATATGTAATAATTATTCCTCCTCCTATTTTCCTCACAACAGGTGGATTGGGTTGACTGGTTTTAAAACAGAACTAGAACTCACAGTCTCCTGGTTTCTAGTCTGGTGTCTTACAGTGGCAGAGCTAGATTTTTAAACTGGGGGGGCCAGAGGGTGGCAAGGATTTATTGAGGGGGTCCACAGTTATGTTATTAATAA
>JAEANM010013170.1:0-13622 GCA_017656035.1 Myanophis thanlyinensis | reverse complement strand
CTTTAACCTTAATATACAGTATACTAGATGTTTTATACATCTACGGTATTTAGATGCATGAAAAGCCCCCCAAGGTCATGTCAAAACAAGATGAGCAGCAAATAAATTAAATAAATAAAATAAGATTTAGTAAGCAGAAAATTTCATGCAAAAGGAATGTATATTGGGGAGAAAATCCAGTAATATAATAAATAGAACATAGTATAATGCATAATGAATACAGAATTTATAAATTTAAGTAGTTATTTGCAAAGTAGTAAAGAAAAGCTTAAAATGAAATTTATTTTGAAAAAACTAGAAACTGAGGAAAATTGAATGTGAGCTTTTTGGAATTATAAGTAGTCTTGAAAGCGCTTTAGAAATTGAAGCAAAATGCTAATACTGTAATGCTAAAAGAGTGGGGAAAAGTTACCAGTATCCTCAGATTACTCACTACCTAAACTAATGTCTTTAGACAGGCATTCCTTTGTACCATTTGCAGTTATTTCAAACTATATCCATAAACTTTGGTGTATAAATTGAGAGACAACACTTTCATTCATACTTTGATACTAAAGTTAATACTCAGGATATCCAGTTTCAGACTGTTGATTTTTTTACCATACCTGCCCAAATAAAAGTTTACACAAAGTAGTCTGAAAAACCATCACATATTAATAATTTGCACAGAATAAAAGAGAAAATGCAGTAATGAAAAAACACCAAAGTTAAAAAGTGAGAGATAGATCAACTATAACTGAACATGAGCTATAGATAATATTGTATAATATAAAACAGCAAATATGCAAATTATTGTAACATTAAATGAATGGCTTAAAAGAAACAGATATATTCCAATACTAAATAGCTCTACTAAAGAGCTAGAAAGTATCCAGATTTTTTTTTCTCTCACCTTGAACATCTCTTCAGTGACAATTTCATGATCAGCAAGCCCATGAAGTAATGGGAACACATCATCTACTGCCATTGAAATCTCTGTACGATAAATCTTCAGTAATTTTCTAAAATCTCCTTCTCCTAATGCTCTATTGGAATTGAACATCCTAGAACAGAAACATATGTACAGAAGGAGTAAACTAATCTCCCAAGTTTATTTTTGGGTCAACTTTGCATGAACCAAACCTTACTAAAAATTCCTGAAGATAATTCAAACCCCAGTTTAGAGGTTAAGATATTCTGGAGGATCATCAATTATCAACCTTGCTGCCAATCTCACAGGCTTTGGAACATTACTTGCAAACATAGTTTGCAAAAAAGGTGATGCTTCTGCCTATAATTTGTCTTTTCCAATGAGTCCTTAGTTGTTGTTTTTCATTTGTTTCAATATTTCTAAGTATTCAGCTTTGACATGCTTAGCCAGGCTGTCCTAATAATCAAGAGATACCACATTGTTGGTCTCACCTCCTAAACGGTAATCAACACAATATCTGCTTTCTGTAGTTCCTTGTGCTCTTTATATTGCTCCATCTTGAAATAAAGGTAGATGAGGAGGGAGGTGGTGGTGTGTGGAACAAAAGCAACAAAATTTGATTGAAGATACAAACAGAAACTCAATAGTAACATTCTGATGAATTTGAGAAATAAAAGCTGTGAAACAGTGTTTCACTCCACCCTGTGCCACCTGCACATACGGTGTATTACCTTTCTTGACTGGAAAATGAGATGGTTGTACTGTGTATGGGGAAGTGCTGAGTCCCACCCCATCCCACCCCATCCCACCCCTGGTCCCTTACAGTTCTGATCAAGGCTCCACAGCTTGCATGAGAGACTTGCCAATTAAAACTTTGTTGCAAAGATATGGCTATAGCTAATCAGGTATATAATATTGAGCTACATTCATCTTATTTGAGAAGCTACTGTCATAATTTAATTAAAATACAAATATAGGAGGGCAGGTCAAGACCAGTCAGAGCCTAGGATGGTCTTCTTTAGTCTCTGATTTCCATACAGAATTGGAATTCTGGAGTTGTAGACTTCAACACATTTGAAGGCACCAGAATAAGGAAAGTCAATATAGGGAGAATATAATTAATTGGAAAGTGGTCTAAGAATAGCATCTGGTGGTTTATATCCCAAATGAAGATGAACTTGTTAGTATATAGATAGATGTTGGCAGAGGATCAGCAGTATTTGGATTTTAGTATCTTTATAATTCCCAATTAAAAATTTGTGATTGAACATTATGGATTTCCATTATGGAAAGCTAAATCCCTGTCTTTTTGGCAGTTTTTCCAGCACCAAATGATGTTTTATTTCAGCTGACTTGGAAAAAATGTTTTGACTAGACTTTTCCCATCTTTTCTATACTGTTTTAAGTAATGTTGTTAAAGCAATTTAATAATAATGTAATGCTGTTAAAGTTTTTTGTTATAGTAATAAAATAATGTGGTTAAAGCTATTTGTTAATAATAAAACCTTAGAATGATCATTGACTCATTTTTCAGAATGTCAATGGACTTCTTAGAATTTTAGGGTTTAGAAAACCTAATACTGCTCTATTGTTTCAATCCATGAAAATCAGGTGATAGCTAAAAGCTGAGTAAAGTTCTTTTGTATGGTAATTCTGTGATAATTGGATCAGAAACTGCATTTCATTAAAAGTAAATATACCATTACTCCCAAGTATGTAATTGGTTTCAAAGCACTTTAAATTATTCTTGGCAAAATTTGTGGACTTTCCATGGTATTATATACATTATATCTTCACTAAAATGAAGCTAGGAAAGCCCACAGTAATGATCACCAAAGAAATAAAAGTATACAACTGAAATCATCCTGAGGATTGCTGATGTATTTTTTTAGATCCACAAATGTCCATTCTATTTTAGAAAAACTAACTTGTATGATTATTTTTAACAGTGAATTCCTTTTAACCTATTTTCCAATAATGCTTTGTTATCTAATTCCCCATTTATTACATTTCTGTAAATTTATTAGCTTAACTTTTCTCACTCCATTTTGTAATAGTCATAGTTCTTCCCCTTTTGGTCCAGATAGCTCAATTTAACATGGCTATTATATTTTTTTTCCTTAAACTATATTATTTTCCTCTCTCACTAGAATACAAGTATTTTAAGTATTTTGAACACACTTGGAATGAAACAAAGTATGGCTAGTTGATGCTGTATCCCAGCTATTAAAAACATGGTCACTTTTTCACATCTCTAAATTCAGAAAGCAAGAAAAAATGGATACATATTGACCTACGTAATGATTCCTACCTCAATTTTTAGAACTGCGTATACTTATATGAGTATGTTTATTGTGGCATTGTAACTCACCCAAATTCATTAATAAAGTAGAACTGCAAGAAATAGATGTACTATATTAGAATTTCATATGAAATTAGAAATTCAGCTGAAATTGGCACTGGGCAAGACTTACCTGAAAGCATTGAGGGCTGTTATTAGTTAAGGATTGAATTCCTTCATGATGCTGTGTTGCTCATCTGACTCCTGCAATTCCATTCACTATTTATAAACCATGATTGACTTGATGCTATACATTAGCAAGGACCAACATTTCTTACACATATTGAATTACAATTCCCACAATCTTAATAGCACGTGAATTATTGGCTTTATTATGCTATATAAAATGGGAGAACTGTTATAGAAAATGCTGTTAAAATAATCAAGTGTCTGCTTAAAGACAAGGCAATTTTGTATAAAGGATTTGGAAAACTAGCTGAGCCAGTTAGACATATAAATGTAAGGAAAGATGACAAATTAGGGCTTGGAATCCTCCTGGGTGGGCAAAATCAAATCCCAATCTTCATTTTTGCATAAAAAAGTGCTCCTAACAAAATTGCTCTGAGTGAAATAGTCAGTTTCTAAATCTGATACCTAAATCTAAATACCGGTAAATAAAAAAATTAACAATTTCAAAAAAGTGTCAACATTTAATCAATTTATTCATATAGTTCAGAACAAGCTAATAAAAATTGTATTGTTCATCAAAATAAAGCTTTGCCATCATTTCCAGGAATTGTGTTAGCAAAGAACTAGAAAAATCAAGTCAAAATACTGTTAGTCATCACTTCCAAAAGAAGTGTAAAGATTGCACTATAATTAACAATGGTATATCCACAGTTGTATACAATATGAATGGGATGTTTTATATAACCCCTAAATTTTATTCTCCTATGCAGCACTGTGTAGATGGTAACGCTTTTCTTGGTGATCACCAGGCTCCATTATTTTGTTACTTTTTATTAAAGCTAAATGATAAACTAGTTTGTTACAAATATAGTACCGGCTTGAAAATAAGTTTATTTTCAAAACTACCACAAATGAGACACTTCAACCCAGTGCTATGAAATATGCATGTGTAACTCCAAAAAACTGAAGGCAAACTAAGATAGCAAAGGATATCTTAAGGGCTATAGGGAATGGTAGTGATGGTAGGAAGTAAAACCCATATATATATATTGTACGAGTAATTTTAGCATAATCTCAGAATTGCAAATATGTCAAATGGTCCAAGGAAGTTAGTATTAGTGCTCTATTGAATAATGTGAATGCATATTTAGAAAAATATGGACAAGTATAAGTATACTTTGGACAGAATTCCTGTTCCCAAAAACTGGACACGTTTTGTGTCAGCTGCAGATTTTGATTATATACTGGAATGATTCAGCTGGTAATCAATGATGTGAACAGTTTCAAAGATTATTCATATTTGCAATCTATTGGTTAGTAAATTCTGGCCGAAAATTTACATGGAATTTTAACTTGATTGATATGACTATGTGTGATATTTTAGAAACTGCCTTGTGAAGAAATATTCTATTCATTTAGGCCAAGCATCAAACTTCTGATTCTATTTCCATATAAAGGATTAAGATGCAGCAAAAGACCCTAAACATAATTATGTAACTAAGCAGTTACTAATTTTTTCCAGGATGCATGGTGAATGTTTTCTATATCAGACCTAAAACAGAAGACAGAAGCAATCAGAAATATTTATTCACGACAGAATCCGTATTAGAAACAGATTTGCAAGTTAGAAATCAAAACAAAAGGAAAAACTGCAAAGGTTTGAAAAAGAATAAAATTGTGTTCAATCTCATTTCAACTTCAAAAAATTGACAAATAGAACTGATGCATTTTCCAATTAGTTAGATCAGGGAGATGCTGATCCTGTTAATATTCATAAATGCCACAAAGTTTTAACATACTGATGAAAAGCACGGCAGACAGAATGCTGCTTTAAAGAAATTTTATTCTTGGCCAGAAAAAAAAACTTCACTCAGTTTATCAAACAGTTAAAACTGTTAATTGAGAGCCTTCTTACATTTGTATGAAAACTGTCTTGGTCATGCAATTGATTATTCTGTAGCTGATCACGGTACTGCTGAAGTAAGCTTAATACAAAGTTAACATACTTGATCGTCTTCCTTTAGCTGTAAAAGGTAGGTATAAAGGAATTAACCTAGGAGGCATACATTTCCCATTCTCAAGATTTCATTCTCAGAGTTTCCATTATTCTAAAAATTTTATACTCCTATATAAAAGCATCTCAATATTTTGTATATACCTTAATTTTCAGGACTTTCAAAGAAAAAAAATAAGGCCCATGACTCATTTCCCCCATTTACTGTACTAAGCTTCTCAACTAAGTCTAATTTTCTGTTTTCTTCTGCATAACACCAGAATCTGAGATCATCAGGTGAAGGTGAATGGCAGGAAATTCAAGAAGCTATTCCACATTATACACCATTTAATTTAACCATACAAATTCATTTTTATAAAACAAATCACTTTTTAGATGATTTTAAAGGAGGATTCAAAATATTCTTGAGTATCAGAATATGAATAATTATAAGTTATATGGCTCTAAATACCAGAATTTAGAGTAAAACTTCATTCCTGAGGACTATATAGTTTTCTAGGCAGGTTTGTCATTACCATTTTCCAGGATATGTTTACGCCTCTGAATTCCAGTATCTAAAGAACAATTGTGATAGGAGTTATTGTCAACATACAGCACCTTATTTGGAGGCTTCCCAGAGGCACACAGTTAACATGCTTAATCCCAACACTGCTTTTCTTATTTTTTTTTGCTATTTTAGTATTCAAATTGATATTTTCCTTACAAAACAATTATATAATTAAAACCATTTTGGACTCGCTTAATCATATATTCGCTTGTACTGCACTGTTTAGTAGTCATGTTGTTATAGGGGGAATACATGGAAAATATGCTAAAAATGAAGAAAAAAGCTTTTAGATGTGAAATGAAACAAAAATATGTTAATAGCAATAGCACTTAAGACTTATATATCACTGCATAGTGCTAGTACAGAACTTTCTGAGTAGTTTACAAGTATCAGCATATTGCCCCCAACAATCTTGGGTCCTCATTTTACCAACCTCAGAAGGATGGAAGGCTGAGTCAACCTTGAGCTGGTTTGAATTCCTGGCTGGGGGCAGTTAGCCTGCAATACTGCATTCCAACCACTGTGCCACCACAGCTCTTGTAATGTATCTACCTAATTTATGCGGAATTATTCTTAAAAATATTATTGAATTCATTTGCTGCCAATCTCGCCATGGGACTGCTCTAGAATTATACGGTAAAGATTTGAAACTATTTTAAGTTTTAAATCATGAAAGAATCAACAACTTATATACAAAGTCAGTTGGTATGACTAAGTAGCTAGATATTTCTGTTGTTGCAAATATCAACAGTTTACACATTCAAATTATCAGTCTATGAAACTTTTTTAACCTTTAGGCAAGTTCATCTTATATTATCATATTGTGTTTTACACATCTTCCCGTTACTTTTAACTAGGTTTTATTTATTTTTTTACATAATTACCACCGATATTTAATTGCCAAGAATTCAGAAAAATGATAGCTGTCACCAGCACACTGATATCTAAAGCCATTGTTTAAAATTCCTGTTTTCTTCCAACAAGCTATCAAATTATCTACAAGAACTGGTGTAGGGTCTCTTAGCAACTACTTATCTACTACTAGGTCAAATAAGCAACCCATTATTTTTTGTGCAAATACCTAAAACCGTTTGAATCTCACTGTATTAACTGCAAGTTAAATATACTACATCTCTTTAGGGCCAGACAGGTTTTTGTTTTCTTTTTCCCCTAGAAAATAACAGCACTTTCTGAATCACTGGGACCAATTATTATTTTTCCTTAAGGGATACACAGTTTTAGTTGTCATGGTTTGAGTTTGCAGTTTATTGTGATCCTCAATATTCCAATGTTACTATGAACAGGCTATGAATTCTGTTCCTTTTAATAGCCATGTATAGCTTTTTAGATTAATGAATTGGATATGGTTTTCCAATCTTCAAAGACACAGAGCTGGAATACAACATATTATTTAATTAATTTACTATTCACTTTTTCTCAGACCTCCATATTATGTTTTTAGCAAAAGGTTTTTAGTATGCCTGGTCTGATTGAAATGCTGTACATAACGGATAAAGCATTATCTTCCTAAGCAGTTTGCTGAAATACATACATTATTCTCATGGAATGTTCTCATCTACTTTATTTTTTTAAGCTTATAAGCACTGGAACTTCAGATTTACTTTGCAATGTTATAGTTTTTTCATAACTAATATTTTTTTCTTTGTGAATATATTGTTATAAAACTAAATGACTATTATCTTAACCTTTTCCATGGACTATTTTTACCAATCCTTTTGGTACTGCTGATGCACAATAATGGAGCCCAACATAATTATCTACACCAACTCCCAAATAATCTGGGTACTTTAAGATCCAAGTTAACTCTCTCCTCCAGAGTTCAGAACCAAACTAGCAGTTCTTGTATTTGTCAAAAGTCTCATAGAATCCTGGTCTGACTTTTCTGATATTCATACGTAGATGCTGATTTTCAGAAGGAACTGATTCACTGTAAGTTGCTGAAGTTGCTGTCCCAGTTACCCAACAAGATGATAGACGCTTTCTTTTTGCTTTGTCTGAAAATCCTCCAATTCCTTTGTTGTATTCAAGACGGGAGTCATCTTTATTCTTATTAACATCTTCAACTGGCTGTTCATCCCTGTTTGAAGTCATTTCTTTCCGCTTATGAGCTTCTTTCTCTTCCTCTGCAATTTTCCTTAAATGCTCTAATGACTCAACCTTCCTCCGTCTTTCTATTGTTTCCATTTGTTTTTTGTCCACAAAGTCCTCAAAATACATTTTTCTTTCATTCCTCTGATCTTCAAGGAATTTCCATTCAATATCTGTCATCTTAACACCACTGCACTGCTCCAATTTCTCTCGCGTAACAGTGTCTGTACAAAATATATCAAAAAGCTGTTCTGAACTCCTATTGAAGTCATCTGCTTTCTGAATAAACAGTTCATTTTTTCTTCTCTTTCTGGATTGGTATAACTTTGAGAATTCTTCATATACTTTCAGAATGTGCTTCTTTATACTCTGTGTTGCTATGGTATATAGATTGCAAAACAACCAATGTTCCTGCAAAAGTTCAGCAAGCAATTGGGCAGCATCTTCTTTGGATCGTTGTGCTTGACCAGCCCTTTTTGGATGCAACAAATACAACATGTTTTGAATGACATCCTTCTTTGTAGGCAGAATTCCTTGTGCAAATTCAGAGGATTCCACATAATCAACAGTTCCCAGAGTCTTTTTTGCTTTTATTTTATCCAAAGCTGCCATAATTCCTGTTTAAAGTCACTCTATATCAAAAGCTGAAAAAGAAGGGAGACATTAGCTGAAATAACACTAACAATGAAAATGAGAATTTTAATTCAAAAATTTTTTAAATGCTGTACAAGTAGTTCTTGCTTAACTATCGCAATATGGAACTTCAACTCTGCCACTAAGCAAAGCAATCATCAAGTGGGAAATCACAAACCATGACTGTGCTTTCCAGCTGGAAAAAACAAGACTATTCAGTTTCACAGCTTTAGCTTTTGTTTGCCTTACCACTCCCCCACCTTTTGGAATGCTCAAGTGCCTGCTTACTGTCAAAAACAATGCAATCACACTAGCAGCCTAGGAATGAGAGTTGCGGTCACGCTACACAGCTCACAGTACTCTTGAAATCTCTTCCTCTCCAACCTCTCCACTCTGCTAAGGGTGGGCAAGGGGGTGGGGGAAGGACTCTCTTTTACTTGACCCTTTCTTGCTGCCAGCATGATTGCATTGCTTTTGATGTGTGGAAGAATAAATAGCTTACTCTTTTGCAATCCTTTTCTCCACACACTCTCTCTCCTCTGCAAGAGGAAAAATAAACACCCACACAGGATAGGTACTGTTTGGAATGTTCATTATATAACTGAGAGATGCTGCAAAGATCACAAACTGACTGTAAAGTTATTTTTTCAATGGTATTTCAACATCACTATAACTTCGAATGGGACTGAATGTGAGGACCAATGCACCCGAAATGTAAACAACTCCACTACCTTATCTACTGACTTTTAAAATAAGTATGCTCTTATCTGAAAATCTGAATTAAACTGAATAAAACAGTACATTATTTAATTTACTGAAATAATTCTATTTTCAATTACCTCTATTGACAGAGATATTTTCCCAAACAATTGATACTGATTTATAAAATATTTATGCAACAAAGCATATTTTTATTAAATTTATATGCTGCCCATCTCACTATTACAACAATTCTCAGCGTTATAACCTAAAAGACAAATAAAAGTAACAAAGCCATATCATTGCCATCTCCTGATTAAATTGCATTATGTTCTACAGGGGCTAGCTTTTAAAATTATTCTGAAACTGAAGTTGGACCAAAATGTAATAGGCTACTTGTTTGCAGGTGAGAGCTACTTTTCATACATAATACTGTACTCCACACTGATGACCACCAGCAAATTCAAAATGAATTAAAGCCCAATTTC
Organism: Myanophis thanlyinensis; assembly: GCA_017656035.1. Classification (NCBI taxonomy): domain Eukaryota; kingdom Metazoa; phylum Chordata; class Lepidosauria; order Squamata; family Homalopsidae; genus Myanophis; species Myanophis thanlyinensis. Next base: position 3,752 of record JAEANM010013170.1, on the reverse strand, counting down.
AGTTTAGCATCCAATAAGAGCTGAGACTAGGCATGCACCTATCATGTAAGCAGTGTCATCTGGCAGGGTCTAGCAGTCTTTTCTGCCTTCATGCCTGCTGAAATTTAGATAGTCTTGCCCCTGCCTGGTTTTTGAAAGGCTCTTAAGACCTCACTTTTCCCACAGGAACTGGCCAGAAGGTTTTATTAGAATCTTGACTATTTTTAAATTATTTTTGATACAATGATGTTGTCTCTGTATGTTATTATATTTTAAAATTTTGCAGTTGTGTACTATGTCCTAATTCACATGACAACTGAATGCCTATATAAATTAAAATAATTCAGGATCATCTGCTTGAAATAGCTTCTACCTATTCAGGACACAGACCTCTATTTGGATTGCTGGAGGTTCCTTCTCCATATAAAATCTAGGGAAAAATAAGGACATTTTGTCAGCAATGAAAACCCAATGAGGAATGCCAAATCTCAATGGTTCCATTATTCTTATCCTTTAGAAATTCTTTAAAAGTTGACCTATTCAGAAAAGCGCTTTAAAATTTCCAGTAGATATACCTATTATAATGTGGTTATAATTTATGAAAATTAATAGTTTTGCCATTATTTGTCAATCATCTGTTATGATACTACACAAGTTTTAGTGTGTGGCAATATATGTATTAAAATGAATAAATGTATATTTCCGACTGGTGGAAATTGCAATATATTCCCAAGTAAGAATCCTCTCAAAGGTATTTTTGAGAGACATTTGCAGCTGAACATAACAAATTATTAATCACAACTACATTAAACTTGCTCTACACTATCAACTTTTAACTATTTATGAGCTTTATTATACACAATGGACATTCTCTGCATCTTTTCAAAAACTGTAGTCTATGAAAAAAGCGACTTAGCTGCAAAAGCTTATTTAAACTAAACTTGAATTTCCAGATCTGTATACATTCTTAAATAATTAATCCTGCACATTTTAATTACCCTTAAAACATGTGTACAAAGAAATGCTGCCCTAAACAGAATGCACTTTTCTTAGATATGAAGGAAAAGTATGTAAATACAGGGGAGAGTAATCGGCATTCCCATGTAACAGTGCTCGATTTTTATCCAATAATGCAAGAAGCAGCCTTCAAAATACAAACTTTACATTGTGTAACTACATTATAGTTATATAATTTCCAGCAGCTTGCAATTATTTTTTTTAAAGTTGCACGTCTGCAGGGCAGGTGGCCAAAGAAAACATAAGACAACAGGAGGGTGGAAGAACTGTAATGGATGAAGAGGATAATAAACGTTATTAGTATTTGGGCGCCACAAAACTATTAGGGTCTTGCTGCAACACATAAATAACAACAATTACTCATTCAAATTGTACACCGCCCGATTCTGTTCTCCTAGACCTAGCAGCTTTCCAAAACAGGGTAGATGAACGAACCCCACCAAGCCACCTCCATCTGCCCTGCTGTCAGCAAACTCCAGAATACCTATTAAGGCTCTTTTATTTGCTCGCTGGGCTGTGAGTGACTGAGCGCTGGTCCTTCCAAACGGAGAACGAGACGCCCCTCTCCATTTGGCAGATCCCTGTCGCTACTTCACTTCATTTGGCTTTTCCCAAACGGGGATGCTACGTAGAAAAAGCAAAGGGCCACCGGACCCATAAGGAAAGGGGGTGGAGCGGCCTCCTCAAGTCTCTGCCCACTTGCGCACAGCAGGCCATCTGAAGCCCGGGCTCATTCTTTCCCCGTAGGCCAACGACAGCGGAGCCCAGACCGGGGAACTCCAATCTCGCCTTTCCCCTCATCCCTCCCTTCCCGTTTCAGATTACCAGAACGGCAACAACGCCTCCCCTCCCCCCCCGCAAAAAAAAAAAAAACCCACGGTAAGGCGTCACTTACAGGCCCACGCGCCGTGCACCATCCTTTTAGTGAAGCCCCGCGAGACCTCGAGGCAGTTAAAAAGGGAAAAGCGAACCCACCTCCGCCATCTTGAAGAAGGGCATATTTACAGCTTGCTTTCGGGGGAATTCCTTCCATCTCCGCTTGTCTCTATGGTCCGAACAGGCTTTTCAAGAGCGGCTGATGAAAACGGCAATAACCTACCGGGAATCGTCAGCTAGCTTGCGTTTCGTTCTGACTAGTCAGCGGAGACGAAACGTGGGTAAGGGCCTATCAAGTTTTGGAAAACTCTTGACAGGCCCACTTTTTTTTCCTAGCGGGAAAAAGAACAGCAAAGCTAAACAAAAACCCCACCACCATCTAGTAAGGGGCGTCAATAAAAGACATCACGGTTAAAAAGAAGGGGGTTCACGTCCGGGGTGGGGTGGGGGGGAAGTAGATTATTTAAAACTAGATGGCACCATTGTCATCGACGAAAGAACTGGCCGACTCACAAAAACAGGGAGGCTCTTAGCCAATTGGCATTCGGGGGGGGAGAAACTCGATTGGTCCGCCAAATGGAACCTGCTTAAATTGCCGTTAATCGAAAACTAGATTCGAATATTGGCCAATCAGCTCTTCTTTGGGAGCGCCGTCACCATGCCAACGAGGGCGGGAATAGAGTAAGTGCCTGCCGTCCTTCCTACTCTATGTCAGTGCTTAGAGCTGCGTGTTGGGTTATTTTTTTCAATGGCTGCCATCGCAGCCAATCGCTTATGGCTGAGTAAGAGGGGCGCGGACTGGTTTGCGTTTGGAGTATTTCCTTCAGCAGCCAATAGCTACGCCGTGAAGTTTGTGTAACAATTGTCTCGCCTGGTTGAAGTCTCGGTCGTTTAGCCCTGGTGAGAAGCTCGCTTGGTGGTGTGATTGACGGCTTCTCCGTTTTTCTCTCCAGGATGTTGTACACAGTGATGCGCTACGGTTTTTTGGTTTGTTTGTTTGGTTTTTGAGGGAAAGTCTGCTTATTTTTTGGTATTGTGTCATTGTTTTGCTTGGTGCAAATTTCTCTTTATTATCAGATTAACTAAAAATTTAAAAGCTAACCTTGGCACAGATTTGTTTAACTTCATACTATAAGATTGTTCTTTATATTAATATATTAACAGTTGATATTAAATGTAGTGCTGTTAAATAATGAACTCAAGGAATCAGAAAGTGTGAGCCTTCTCCCAGAGGACTTGCAGTTTAAAAACAGAAGGAAGATGGAGATAAAGAAAGAAAACATTAAATTATTTTAATTAAAGATGCTAAAACTGAATTACAACAGAACACTGGAACTGGAATGTGTCAAATATTTAATCAGCTAATTTAGTTTTAAGTAATGAAAGTCTTTACTATTATGATCCAACTCTTTCCTAATTTACCCCTTTATTTATCTATTTATCTATTTATCTATCTATCTATTTATTTATTTATTTATTTAAATTTGTATACCACCCCCTCTCCCTGAGGACTAGGGGTGGTTTACAGCAAGTAAAAAATACATAAAATTTAAAAACCAGTATAAAACAATTAAATTCGCTGATATTTAAAAATTTACTGTTAGAAATTAGTTAAATTATTTATAAAATTTAACACCCAAAATTAAAATATCCCGAGGTGTCAGGCCAGGCGGGCTACCTGGAAAAGATGAGTTTTTAACACACGTCGGAAAGTTCGTAGGTCAGTAATTGTCCGAATCTCAGGGGGGAGCTCGTTCCATAAGGAGGGCGCAGCCAAAGAGAAGGCCCGAACCCTCTGGGCCGTCAGGCGACATTGACCCGACGGTGGTACCCCAAGGAGGCCCGCCCTGTGGGAGCGCACCGGTCGGCTGGAGGCTGAT
>JAEANM010013169.1:0-14514 GCA_017656035.1 Myanophis thanlyinensis | reverse complement strand
TTGCTGTGCTGTCAGAATAAAGAGCTGTTTTGTCACTACACCGATGCCTCCAGCCTCTTGATTCCCAACCAAAACACCTATTTATTTATCTATCTAAATATCTAAAATTATCTAAATGTCTACTTATTTAATTGATATCTCTTTCTTGGATATTCTGGCCATCTCTAAAACTTCAGAAAGAAACATTTGTAATATCTCTGCAGGGTAGGTTTTTCTTTGAACATTGGATTACCAGAATATGTTTTCTAATCTCTCCAAATTAAAATCTAGGACTCTCTTCATCACAGCTGAAATTCAGCTAAACCAAAAAAAAAAAAACACCTTATGCATTTTCTGCAAATTGCATTCTACAATTTTACAAGCATATAGTTTATTTATAAATTGTACTGCTTCTTAGTAAAACAATTAACTTGGTTGAAAACACACATGGGTTACTAGAGAGTAAGACAGAATGGGATGGTTGTATTAGATGGACAAACAACAACTGAGCACTAAACAGGAAATATCTAGCCTGAAGTACTGGAAAAAGAGTGCTAAGGAAGAAAGATACATACAACACAGAGATAAGTAGCAGTGAAGGGAAAATAAAATTAGATGAGAATGTGTGCAGAATATCAACTTTCTATGACAGTTTATTGCCACCCCAACCCCCAAAAATAAGTATTAGGAGACGTAAGACTCACTTACCATAGCAGAAAGCTGTCACCATGAGAACAGCCAGGAGTGCAAGAATAATGAGGGTCCTCATTTTTACGTCTATCTCTTCTTTTCTGCTCTTGCCTTACTCTCCGTCTGTATGGAATCTGGCCCCAAATTCCAAGTAAGCTGCAAAATTTAGCAATTCAATATGTATGTTTAAAAGCAGCAGTAGGAAAACAAAAGTCAGCTGAATGGTATGCCTGACACTTGGTCTCTCAAAGGCTGTTATAAAATATCCTCCTAGAGGGTTTACTCAGCCTCTGGTGGGAGTGGGCTTCTTTTCTTTCCCTCCCTTTCTATAGAGGAAGGGCTTCACATTTCAAATGAAGGTGAAATATTAATGCTGCATGTTCAAAACTACTGGATATGTGTGGGGTAGAATTCCAGAGTTTAACCCAGGCCCATGGTGACAGGATTCGTTTTCTCCAAAAGAGAATGCTTAACTTTCTGAGTCAGAAGGCGCAATTGAAGGCTCCACTGGCCTTGTCTCCAGTGGTGGAATTCAATTTTTTTTACTACCTGTTCTGTGGGCGTGGCTTGGTGGCCATGGCTGTGGGGGTCATGTGACTGGGTGGGCAGTTTCTGTAAGCAGGGCAAAAAAGATTAGGCTAGAAACAACACCAGAATGTTTTTTCCTGCCTTCCTTACAGGATTAACCCTGTAAAGTGAAAAAAAAACAAAAGGATATTTCTTCTAACAACTGGTTTTCCGAACTGCTTAGAAAATTTACTACCGGTTCTAGCGAACCTGCTAGAAGCTGCTGAATTTCACCTCTGCTTGTCTCTCCTGTGAAAACCTAGAAAGCAGTCCACAGAAGAAAGCCCTACCCTCAAGACTGCTGCCACATTATAATGTATAACATTACCGAAGCTGAACATTATTAAATGCATGACTGAAAAATAACTGTATAAATTATTAATACATTTCAGTGTCAATGTAGATGAAATCCAATCAAGTTTATATTTTTGTCCAAGTTTATATTTTTGCCCTAGTCCAACTTACCACTTTTTGGAATGCTTCCTTCAACGTCACTAAAATAGCAGACAAAGCCCTACATCAAGAAACTATTGTGGACTGCTGATTTTCCTGTCCTTGCCACTTTCCATTAATAACTGTTTTCCTTAGTTGACCCCACTCCAGAAATGTTGGATTGCAGTTCCCCCAATCCCAAGGAACATATTTCCATACATACATACATTCTCTCAAAATTAACAAGGCTTACCCAGAGGTGAAATTCAGCAGGTTCTAGCAGGTTCAGTAGAACCGGTAGTAAATTTTCTATGCAGTTTGGAGAACCGGTTGTTAGAAGAAATCTCCTTTTGTTTTTTTCTACTTTACAGGGTTAACCCCTTAAGGAATGCAGGAAAAAAAAACAGTCTGTTGTTGTTTCTAGCCTAATCTTTATTGCCCTGCTTACAGAAACTGCCCACCCAGACACAGGACACCCAAGCTATGCCCACAGAACCAGTAGAAAAAAAAATTGAATTCTACCACTGGCCTTACCATATTATCTTGGAAAAATCAGTGTTACTTTCAACTGTTGACTTCTCTTAATACTTTTCTAAACCTCATTTATCTATTAAGTCAATCATGCAGGGTTTGGAATATGCCCAAGAAGGCAAATGAAGCACTTGTTAATATTATAATGCTTTTGCAACAAGGGATTTGGCACAATAAAAACACTGATGAACATCAACTGATTACGAGTAGGCTCAGTTGACTTACTGAGGCAGATTAGAAGCTACATGCAGTACTGCCCCACCTCTTTTATGTTTATATAATAACAATTTAATTTCTCAAAGTGAATCTTAAAATTCTAATGTCTTCCATCTTATGTTTAGTATTGCTATCTAATCACTAAGTTGATAAGTTTATATCCTCTCCACAAAATTACTGGCAGGATGGAGGCCAAGAGAAAATTCCCCTCCCTCTAGGAAAATTAGTTCTTAAGAAAAAGAGTTTTACTGTAATGTTCTGTCTAATAGATCTGTTTTATGTACTGAGGAGGTTTGTATGTGTGTCTGGGTGTGTATAGTCAATCAAGGATGTGACTTTCCATTTTAATCAGCCCAAACACAGTTTTACTATATCTTGCAGAGCCAATTTAAATATCAGAAAAGCAACCATAACTATTGTTCATATAATGTATTCAAAATACAACTGCAGGGTGGGGATCTTCTTTTGATAACAAAGAGGGTTTACTTAAAGGCACAAAAAACTTTCTGTTTTTCATTTGCTGGCTAAAACACAGACATTTATCTTAGCTTCTTTCCCATCCTAAATAAAAATTCCATAGGTTGAAAGCCATCACAGGTCCAGGGCTCCATACCTTACAGGCAGGTTCTATTCTGTACAGTTTCTGTAGCAATAACACTTTTTTCTACTATGCAACAAAACTCTTTAATAATGAAAGGAACAAAAGAAAAATAATGAGAGATAAAAAGGTGGCAAGAGGAATGGGACTAGAAATCTGGGGAGGAGATACACTAGGGAATGTGCAGTTCTGAAAATTATGTGTGCATAAAAGTAAACAGACTGCTATGGAAGATGTGGATTATTCTAACAGAGTGAAGAATTTAGCACCAGAGATCTTGATTAGGCAAAATTACTATGTCAGCATATCTTTCTTTTATTCATTATGCCATCATGGTTTGTGAACCTGGATCTCTGACTGATTTCCTTTTTAAAAACCAGAGAAAAACATCAAGGTTTGTTCTTGCAATAACAATTCTGATATATATTTCGAAGAAAAACATCAGAATTCCAATCTACACTTCATAGTATATAAATTATGTAGGGAACACTATGATTTTTTAAATTATTATCTTTGGTAGTACAAGCCAGTGGCTTGCCACACTATAAAAATGTGACCAATAATGAGTCATATAGATTTCTGCAATAAGTGCATTCAAATAGTGTTTAACTATTTGCTAAATCTTGATTCTTGGCATCAAAATCATAGTTTCTCAATCCCTTGCCTAACCAAAACCTTAATAGTTTTGTAGACAGTGAATGCTATAGCAGAACTATCACAAGAACAGTTTCTAAGTGAATATGGCATCATTATGTGCCCATCACAGTAATAATTAATTTTCAGCTAGGTTTCAGTCACTTGTATTTCTACCCATTTCTATTTCTGGTGAGGAGTTTCACATCATCTTGGTTCTTGCAACCCTCTTCCAGCAAAGATATCTGCTATAGCATTTTGCCAAACCACTGTTATTTCACAGCTCTTTACAATTGCAATAAAAGTGATTTGGCAACTACTTCCCCATAATCATTATTGTGAGTAGTAGTGAGGTATACAATATAAAATAAATTCATGAATGGAGCTGCACTAGACATTCCCTGCCCAGAATTTGTTAGGAGTAGGGCAGCCTACAAGAGCTGTATAATAAAAGAGCAAGGAAATCAAAGAACAGGCTAATTTTGCCTTGATTAGCTAGAAAGTATTCTGAGTTTTCAAAGTCAGTGGCGATGAAGACTTCCAATCTGTATGTGCATAAAAACAAATGTATGTATGTGTTCAGAATACTGTATAACATATACATGTGCAATATGTTTTTCCCCAAATGACATTCCTTTAAAGCCATTTTGCCCCTTGAGATGACTAGGAAGATGTATGAAAAAGGTGTATAGAATTCCAGTATCAGGGATTCTGGGTACATAACATCCAAAATTCCTAGTAAATAAGAATGGAAGAATATCTCTTACCTTTTTCCCACAATTCCCAAACTGTTAAAAATTTCAAACTGCTTATAAAATCACACTGAGATGAGAAATCTCTTGCTTGCTCACTGAGCAATTGAGACAGCCAACCACAGCAATCATGGTAGCCATTAGCCCATGATACCCTACAGACTTCTAAGCTTCTGCAGCGGGTTCTCTTCCACTCCTTCTAGCCTTGAATCTCTGAGATTAAAGTAGCAAAAATGTCCTTTAAAATATTAACTTTGCCTAGGTAAGAACTTGTTTATATTCTACTTTGCCTATGTGCATTTTATGAGTTGACTGTGTATCATAGGCTAACCTGGCATCTAGCTATTGGAAGTGTTCTGAATGGGAGAAGACAAGGAGGCTCAGAGAAATTTCAGAACCTCAGAGCAGTGGAGGGTTCTTTGCAAACAGGAGAGTTATTCAGATCTTTGCTTTCAGAGGAAGCTATCTGCACATGCTTGGAGAGAAAATAGTGGCTCACCACAACACCATCTATGGTTTATCTGATCTTTTTTTCCTCCATCCATCCATCCATCCATCCATTATCATGCTTACTGTATAGAAATATGGATGGGCTTTTAAACACCATATTTTTATTTTAAGCATCTTTCTCACAGCATGCCTAATACTTCCCAAAACAAATAATATAAAGTTTAGTAAAACAGGATAAATTTTCAGAGAAAAAAAAAATGTTTTGATCTGCATGGCCTTGCATCATCATTTTCATTCACTTCGATAAGCAATGCTTTGGAGTTGTATTGGTTATAATTCAAATTCTTTGCCAAAATGATGCTGTGTTCAAGTTTGACTCATAATTAATGGAAATATATCTTAATAGTGTTCATTAAACTTACCTGGCTAATTATAGGAAGCTTACTATATTGCTAAAATGAGAGGTTAATGGTGATTTGGGAAATATGGAATATCCAGCAACATTTTAATGCAAATTAAACTTTATGTTCTTTTTTAAAAAGTGAAGAAGCCTTAGTTTTTATGTGCTAATATTAAAGCATTTTAATTTTAAGCAAGTTATACAACTTACCTTCCTTACTGCTGAATTACACTTCTCATCTAATCTACTCAGCGTGCTTCAAATATTAAGGTATCCAGGGAATTGTAGTTTCAATATTAGAGTCACAGGTTCCTTATCCCAATCCTAAGCAATATATCATTTAATTCTGAGGCTCAAATAAAACTCACAAAATTTTATTTGAAAATGAAAAGTTGTGCTATCACAGATATCATATAATACCATGCACATTTAAAATATTCAGATCCGCTCTCATGTCATATAATTTTCTCTATTACAATAATACACTAATATTTCTAGTATTAATCCCAGCACTTACTTTCATTAACAAGCCTGTATTTTAATAGAGCAAAGGGAGTCCTTTAGAATTTATCCTGTTGAAATTATTCATAATCACAATATTGTAATACATACACCTTTTTTGCTGTTGCATTTGCAATTGACTGGTGTGCATATATTAATTACACTCTGCATACTCACTGTAATATAATTATCTCTGCTGTCCTCTTGTTATATAGGGCTTTTTCTGATGTGGCAGGTTCTCTTCTCCCAATGTTCCTAGACTGTATACTGGTAAAGTGGAGGCCTTTTTATTTATGATAAGTGACCCCTCCCTCCCATTCTCCATGCAGCCTCCTCCTTCAGACTGCCACCCTCTTTCTGAATATTTCCATCCCTCACTCAGGAAATCAGAAACCTCAGGAAATGAAACCAGGAGAGTGGGTGGGTGGGACAACAGATGCTAGCAGCTCATGGGAGTCAAAACCACATCTTGGTGGCAGTGTGGCTGCATCTAAACTACACAGAGACCTTGAATAAAGGTCTTGGAAGCAAATCACAACTTTTATACAGAGACCCACTGTTTCAGTAATCATGCTCTGAAGCACAATAGCCTTTTAAATACTTAGAGCTTAACCTGAGTCCTTAAGAGGGAGAAAAAAATAGGAGTGGGGAAAAAGGCTGCATTTCTGCTTTTCCCAACCTGATTTCTCCATCTAAAAAGAGATGTTCAGGATGGAATTAGAAAATATGGAATCATGTATTTGAACTGAGTGGGAGTTTGGCATCCGTAGGAAGCAACTTCTAAATTAGTTGCAGATGAATTAATGTTTAAAGAAACCCATTACGCATGTAATGACAGAATGAACAATCCATGCCATTTGGACAAGCATAACAAATGGAACAATTGGACTTCTCATCCAAATAATTTTAAAAAAAATCCTCTCTCCATGCTCAGAGTTGAATGTCTGAGCTTGTGGAAAGAAACCACCTGGCTAGAAATTTATAAGTACACCTGGAGGCTATTTTCAATCTAATAGCATTTTTATATTAGTAATAAACACCCTTCGGATGTATTTGTTCAATATAACAAATACTGAACCAATCAGACCTTTAGCATGCCTACTTTCTTTTCATAAGAAGAACATCCAGACCATGGTTTGCCTTACTTCTGAGTGGGTACCATTTTGGACATATTCCCAGAGACTGGTATCCATTGCAACCATGACAAAGTGTACTGCTTGCCTGCTAATTTCTTACAGTTATGTCAAACAGTGCAAGGTAAATATACAGTGCTCATAATTTTTTTTTAGAAAAGCCCAATTATTCTATACAAGGTCACTCCCAGACATAAAAGGTAACCCAAGGAAAGTACATCTTAAGGCCCATTCATTGGTCTAGCTTGGTAAGAGGTTTCAGAGCTTACGGTTTGCATAGGTTTTTTGGTGCCCATTAGATTAAAATATAAAGGAAATTTGTATCCTGATTTGTTCACAATAAATGTTTAAAAATTACCAATTACTTTTTTTTTAAATAATAAGTTTTAGTGAAAAATAAAATATGAAAAAGAGTGGTTAGAGAAAGGGGAGATTAAAGAAAAGACAAAGTCAAGAATGCAAGAGGAAATAAAAAGAAAGGAAAGGGGAACAAATAGTAGAGATACCAAATGTAAAATATGTTAATTTCTTACTGTAAAATAAACAATTATACACAGTGATTCTATAATCATAAACAGTTCTAATCATCAAATTCCAAAATTAAATTTTCAGTTTCTTTCAGTTTTTAGCAAGAAATCCAGAAGCGATTTCTAAGTAGAAACAAAGTTAGCCAAAGTCTTATCTTTAATTAGAGTAGTCAATCTCTGATTAATCCCAGCCATCCTAGCCAATTATATTAGCTTCATCATCCATTCTTCCATGTAAAATCCTTTGATTTCTGTGTGTACAAGTGTCTCGCTCTTCATGTATAGAAACAAAGGCCCATATTTCCTTCAATCAGTTTATCCATCAAACCTGGAGAAAAAATCTTTGGGTTCAATTGAATATTTATTTTTAGAATTCTCTGGATTAAAATATATATCTGATGCCAATATTTTTTAGTTTTGTACATGTCTAGAGTATAGAAAAACTCAGTGAATAGTGCAAGATAGGAAGAAATTGAGAGATCTGGCCCACAGAATCACCAAGAATCGGACTCAACCGAATGGATAATATCGCCATCACATGTCCACCAAAATGATAAAAATTACCTTCACATTGATTGCATTTTCAAAATCTATTTGGCACCCCCCCCTTACACATCTTTGATAGTTTATCAGACATTAAATAACAATAATATATCATTTTTAAAAAGAACCTCTTTCAAATTATAATTGTGTAAATTGCAATTGTTTGTTGTACATGTTATCCCACCAATCAAGCATTATATATCCAAACTTTTTGTCCATTTCATAAAGTTAAGTCATGAACATATTCATTTTCAGTAAAAGCTTATAGATCTTAGCAATAACATGTTTATTATTAATACACAAAGTCAATTCAAAGACCATTTTCTCATTTGCAAAAGCATATTTTTTCTTATCCAATTTTCTTATCCTTTTTATCAAGTAAACATGAGCAAATCACTGGCAAAGATTACTAACTTCTTCAAAGACCATGACCAAATGGAAATATTAGCTGAAATCAAATTCATAAATACAATTCTATATTTAGTTAATAATGTAGTATATTCATCGTACATGTAAATCTCAGTGTCAACCACAAACAGAATAATCCAAATGTCTTCTTCTAGACACCATCATTTAGGGAGGATGAAGGTACAACGGTCATTTGATGAATGGTACTGGAAATGTTTAGCCCAGGGTAAAGAAGACTGAGCATGGTGACACTTTTTAGGGCTAGCCTTACATTCATCTGAAATGTTAGCTGAACCAGGTAGCAAATGGCAGCAGTGTAACAGTGGTAGCAAGTGCTGGAAAATAGAGCTGGATATGTCATACAACTTGCTTTTAACTTTAAACTATTAACTATTGTACAGTTTAATAGCAGCAGGTAAATAAGATTCAACTGCAGTCCAATTGATTTCTGCACATGCTACTGGAGGGATAAGACCATCTTGTCATTTGCATTATGCAACAATTCTTGAGCAGATCTATTATTCAGTATCTGAAGGATTGTTATCAAAGGTAGCACACAGCAAGCAGTCTTCCCCTTTGTGCTCCGCCATAGTTTTATTGCATCATACAAGTATCTTCATTACTGAACTGAGAGCTGGGGAGGATGAAAAGGCCACTGACTGACCAGAGTGGAAAAATTAGGACTACAAACAGCGCTTCTATTCTCTCTGTCCTCCCTTGGTTGCACACTAGTGAGAGGACCACAAATAATTGCATAGGAATTGTGGAAAATCTGCTCCTCTAATTTGCACCCAAATGTGGGGGTGATGGGAAGATAATGTGATGCTCTCGTTTCAAGAGAATATCAGAATGTAGAACAGAGCATAGATTCCCTTCAACAGACAATTGCCCACCACAGAACTCTAGATGAAGTGTTGTAAAATTGTTTTTGCAATTTTACTCTGTAGCAAGAATTAAGTTTACCATGCCTAACCTATGTTGCATGACATTGTATGGATGTAAGAGTATGACCTAGATCTCAGATGGATACAGCCTTATGCAGGAAAAGAATCGTAGGAAAGTTAAAATTAAACTTGTTTCTCTCCTGTTTCAGAAAATAGGCCTAGAACTAAAGGATGTAAGTTATGGCAGGATTATATCTGGTTGACCATTAAAAGAAATGTTTTGATAGCTCAGCAGTTTCACAAAGATATGAATTATCTTAAAGGAAATCCCATATAACAGTGATGGCAAAACTTTTTGGCACTAAGTGCCAAATATGAGCACGTGCGCATTAGCGCGCACACCGCATGCCCACATTTTTTGCATATGCACAGTTGTATGTGCATGTGCAGTCACACAGGAGCTTCACGCATGCGCAGTCATGCACCACTCATGTGTTGGAATCTTGTGCATATGCAGTCGTGGGAGGCCTAGCTGGAGCTTCGTGGCAGCTGGCGGGCTGGGGTGGCTGTGGCTGCAGGGGGCTGCCAGGATATGCTTCCTTGCTGGGAGGAGGCAGCAGCAGTGGGGATGGAGGACAGGAGGATGCAATTGTTGGGAAGAGGTGGTGGCAGTGGAGATGATGGACAGGAGGATGCGCTGCCTTGGTGAGAAGAGGTGGCGGCAGCAGGGATGGAGGACGGGAGGATGTACTGCCTTGTTGGGAGGAGGCAGCGGTGGAGATGGGGAGCTACTCCCTTCCAAAGCAGTGGTCATTCATCGGATTTGGCCCTTGGGAAGGGGGGGTCCTTGGGACCACCGTAAGGGTGAGGAGGCACAGTGCTGGGCCCAAGGAAGTGGTTTTTCTGAAATAACTGGAACAACTGCTGCTGCTGGAGGCTTCGTTGGACAACGACAGCCCAACTGCTGGAGAAAAGCAAGCAAGGAAAGAAGGGAAGGCTATAACCTCACTTCCTTTCTTTCTTCTTTTTTTTAAAATCCCCTCTTACCCACCACCAGTCCGAAGGACCCCAGTCCACATGACCATGCAACACTTGAGCCCAAATGCTGGGAAAGGGGGGGAATGTGAAACAAATGCAAAACCCCAAAATCCAACAAGCTGTCCTTCCTCTGTGCCAATGCCGCTTTGCTTTGGTTTGGCTGCAGGAAGTTTACTGGAGGAGCTGAGCCAGGAGTGATCAAGCCTGCTTTTCAAAATCATCTCAGAGAAGCGTGCCCAAGAGAGTGTGTATGTGCGCACGCATGTGTATGGGTGATTGGGAGCTTATTTGTCTCCGTGTATGTGTGCATGTGTGTCTATGTGATTGGGTGCTTATTTGTTTGTCTCTGAGTGTGTGTATATGGGTAGGTGAGTGGGTGGGTGGGTGAGTGCACCCTGGGTCTTTTCTACAACCACCTCTAAAATCAAGCAGCTGCAGCAAGCAGCATGGCTAAAAGTGGACTGGACAAAGAGGGAGGGGCACAACCTCTCCCCTCCAGCTAACCCCCCCCTTTCCCCCCCCCCACAGAGCTATTGCTGGTACCCGGCAGCTATGTGCCCCCCTCCCGCTGCCCTTCTTCACTCCACTGTCCACTACCCTTCCAGCATGCTGGTTGCTGCTGTGTCTGGAGCACATGCTGCTCCTGGCGGTTGGCAGGGCATGACAACCTGGAGACCCAGTGGGAGCCATGAACATTGGAGGCAGTAGAAGGCAGCTGGCACTCGGCAGCCATCACTGATGAGCGCCCTTTCCCTGGGCAGGAGACTCCCTCCTCTCCTCCCCCAGATGCAATTCACACACAGCATTTTTAGTGTATGCGCAGTTGCATGCAACTCATGCATGTTATTTTTAGTACATGTGCAGTTGCATGCAACTTGCACATGGCATTTTAGCACATGCACAGTTGGCGCTCCATTTTTAATGGGTACACAGTCACGGAATCATGCACATGCGCGCATGCACAATCTGTGAGTTTTGGTGATAGCTAGTGTGCCAGCAGAGATTCAATTCAATATTGTCAATGCACAACATGTGTGCAGCGAAATTGAATGAGCCTCCATCAGTACAATCACACAAAGCACAAAAACACAGTTCATTCAGGGTATATGGCCACTCGCTTAGTCTTGAGCCCAAAACTCCCTCAAAAACAAAAACAACAAACCAACTTTCCATTTTTTTTGTATATAATAATAAGTTTTTTTATTTATATACAGTATATTATATATTATATATATTTGTGTATATATATATATTCGTAGATTTTCATGGGTACAGGTATGTAGGTCTAGGTGTGTTCGGGTCTTTTCCCGTGTAAGATTGAAAGTATCTTGGCGACATTTTGGCGAGGTCCCACTCGCCATCCTCAGGCTGGTGTGTTCAGTTTCGTGCTAATGTGAGCAGTGTGTGATTGGAGCTGCCATCTATCTATAAATACTGGGGGGGGGGGTTTGGTGTGCTGGGCTGGTTGGCTGTGTTGTTATTTCTTGATTGGTTGATGGAGTTGATGTTGGTATAATGGGCTGTGTGAGGGCCTTGCGAGTTTTATTGTTGTGATATCCTGGGTCTTGTGTTGCAATCTCCTGGGTCATTTGTTGTGTTGTGATCTCTTTTCCATTAGCCTCCTGTGTTGTAACGGCTTGGGTAATGGGTTGTGTGATGGCCTTGTGAGTTCTATTGTTGTGGTATTATTATTGGTATTAATGTTGATACCAAATAATAATCTTAACATTGACAATTTTGATAACCTGACATTAATCGCTCACATCGTTCTATAAACGTTGTACCTAATACAGTCTTCTTCCAACTTCTTTCCTTTCATCAACCTACTAATGACTTTGACATATTACATAACAACATTTATAATAGTATTTCCCCCTTTCTAATTTCTACCTCTATTTCATAATCTTTTTTAAAATAAATGTTTTATTATAAATTTTACTTTATAATACATCACATTTCCAGTTTTACAATGACAGTCCATCTCTTTCTGTCTCTTTCCTTCTCCTTCCCTCCAGTCTCCCCCCTCCTCTTCACTTCCCTCTCCTCCTTTTTCCTCTCCTCCTCTCCCTTCTCCTCTCTTCTTCTGTCTCCTTCCTTCTCTTCTCTTCCCTTGGCCCTTCTGTTTTATAAAGACATGGATTCATGTTCCACACTAAATCCTCTATGTAGTAAGTGAAATCAAACCCAGAGATGGGGAATGCACAGATTTTTACACACATCCATATAGATGCATGCAGATGCAGGCAGGGAAACAGATTTTAGCCACGTGGCTTCATCCAGAGGGATTAATTGGCACAAATAACCATATTTTCTTAATTTATTGTAGATTGGGGTGCCCAACTTTGGCAAAATTAAGACCCTTGGACTTCAATTCCCAGAATTTTGCTGGCTGGGGGAATGCTGGGAGTTGGCGTCCACAGATCAGACAATTGCTATGGTTGGACACCTCTGTTGTAGATAGTAAAAACAATTCCCAGATTGCTTTTTATAGGACATCCTTTACCACAGAACTAACAACCCTATTCTTAAAAAAGAGCCAGAATTGTAGGCCTGATGCCTACACGGATCTGATGTGCTTCAAGCCATGGAGCATGTTGTCTTTCTTTTAGTTTTTATAAACTGTGCCTTTTATTCCAAGTTGAGATGATGGCTACTTATGCCATTGTTAAATAATTCCCTCAGTTGCACGGAGAGATTTTACATCTGCTATTTTATAGCTGGCATAAATCCTAAAATCACCTATTCGGTGGCAAAGTTTTGCTATTGGGTGACAAGGATCTGCCATGAAAAGGTTACCATTAAAGGAAAGAATGATTGCCTGTTATCTACTGGTAATTTTTTCCTCCATTTTTTTCTTTTTTCCTGTCTGTTAGCAGCTGATCCATAAAGGGAGAAAGAGCTAGGATGATACTAATAAAAGAGAATATTTGCAACTCAAGGATTGAACTGTGCGGGTCTTTGGGGGTCTCTGAGCTTGGTTGTTTTCTTGCAGACATTTCATTAGCCAACTATGTAACATCATATGCATTTGCTCCTTGTTTATATGTAATAGCTCGTCCTGTCACCAACACTGACAGGGGCAAGCTGTGACAGGAAGCCAACCCCCCACACTCACTGTCCCTGATGATGTAACCTAGCTGGGTCATGAAATGTCTGCCAGAAAGCAACCAAGCTCAGAGAAGACCTGAGAGCCCAGAACCAGAATAAGAACCAGAGGAAGGGAAGATGATACCAAAGGAGAAAGCCTAGATTTAAGATATCCCTTCCTTGCCCTCGGTTTTCTCATCAAAGCCATCGGAAGCATTTTACTGAATGTTCAAATCGTCTTTTGAGAACAGTCGTGCCGAAATCTGTTTGCTTGTATGCCTGTAAATCTGTCTGAGCTTTGCAGCTGGGGCCATTTTGCAAAGGACAGCAATAAATAAAGAAATAAATCATAGTCCCGAATGATTGAAGAAATGTCCTTGACATTCTTAATTTGATAGCCATTATTGCTGGTTGCGTTCCCGAGTGGGGGGGAGGGCGGGTGGGGGGCTGGAAACCTTCTCTCCTTCTCCCCTCCCGCCAGCCTTTCAAAGGAAAGCTTCACAAAGTTTTAGCAGGTTTCTCGGCTACATATACATATACATATACATATTCACTCCCACAAATGCTAACAGTATTTCAAGGACAAGCCATCTGATCAAAGGCTGTCACAAATCTTCAAGAGATGACAGATGGGGAATCATAAAAATAATATATTTATAAAGACGGGTCCCTGCAGGTTGAAGAGACTCTCCTAAATCCGTTTTTTGCTATAATTCTCTCACCTTTGAAACAACTTCTAATCTGAGCCATTCTATTATCCCACGGCCTCAGTTGTATAATAACCAGATTTCACTGTAGGAAGAATACTCTCTGCATCCTGTATAGAAACAGGTAAATGATAACCAGGTTAAAAAAAAGGAGAAGAAGAAGAACAGTCATGCGGTTCTGACCCAACTCCCCAAACATGACAAAACTTGTGAAGTGAATCCAAAGATTTTTTTAATCAGGAGTGCCGGCAGTTCCGGCAAAAAAGTTTATCTCTCAACCCCCTTCAGAGGGTTTTTTCATGTTTTGGGAAGCTGGGTCAGAACCAAGATCTGAGTCAACCTTGGTGACTTTAAGATGTTTGGGAAAACGTTTTTGCTCTCTGAAGGCAAACACAGAAAGAATGAAGAAAAGCTTCTTTCCACAGGCAATACGGTCAC
>JAEANM010013168.1:0-14514 GCA_017656035.1 Myanophis thanlyinensis | reverse complement strand
CTCTGCCACTCCTGACATCCTCATACAATACCATAGCTCCTCTCTCAGCACTCTGTCATATGCTTTCTCTAAATCCACAAAGACGCAATGTAGCTCCTTCTGACCATCTCTATTCTTTTCCATTAACAGTCTCAGAGCAAAAATTGCATCACTGGTGCTCTTTCTGGGCATGAAGCCATACTGCTGCTCACGGATATCCCTTTCTTAGCCTAGCTTCCACTACTCTTTCACATAGCTTCATTGCGTGGCTCATCAACTTTATATCTCTGTAGTTGCTACAACTCTGCACATCACCCTTGTTCTTAAAGATCGGCACTAGAGCACTTCACCTCCATTCCTCAGGCATCTTCTCACTCACTAAAATCCTGTTGAACAAACTAGATAGAAACTCCACTGCTGTCTCTCCTAGACACTTCCACACCTCCACAGGTATGTCATCCGGGCCAACAGCCTTTCCACTCTTCATTCTCCTGAGCCTTCCTCACCTCATCCTTTTTAATCTTTGCTACTTCCTCTTCTACAATATTCACCTCTTTCCCTCTCATGTTCCTCATTCATCAGTTCCTCAAAATACTTCCATTTTCTCTGCACACTCACCTCACTTGTCAGCACCTTTCCATCTGCTTTAATCACCCTTATCTGTTGCATATCCTTCCCATCTCTATCTCTCTGTCTCACTAATCTGTACAAGTCCTTCTCACCTTCCCATGTCTAACCTGGCATACAACTCATCATATGCTTTCTATTTGGCCATTGCTACCTCCCTCTTCACTCTACACTGCGATTTTTTGTAATCCTGTCTACTGTCTTCAGTCCTTTCTATATCCCACTTCTTTTTAGCTAGCCTCTTCCTCTGGATGCTGACCTGTACTTCCTCGTTCCACCACCACGTTTCCTTATCTTCTTTCCTCCTTCCAGATGACACACCTAGCACCTTCCTGTCTCCCTGATCATTTCTGCTGTAGTTTCCCAGTGGGAGTTCTTCCTGACCATCCAAAGCCTGACTCAACTTCTGTCTGAATTCCTCACAACATTCTTCCTTTTGCAACTTCTACCACTTGGTCTTCTTCTCTATCTTTCCTCTCCTCTTCATCCTGACTGTCAAGAGTCATCCTACATACCGCCATCCATTGCTGTCTGGCTACACTCTCTCCTGCCACCACTTTGCAATCACTAATCTCTCTTAGGTTGCCTCATCTACATAGAATGTAGTTTACCTGCATACTCCTACCTCCACTCTTATGTGTAACTATGTTCCTCCCTCTTCTGGAAATAGTTGTTAACTACAGCCATTTCCATCCTCTTAGCAAAGTCCACCACCTTTTAGGTTCCTTTCTTTAACACCAAATCTTCCCCAATCATCACTTTCTCCCCTCTGGACATACTCTCCATCACATCATCTAACTCACTCCAGAATCTCTCCTTCTCTTCTAATTCACATCCTACTTGTGGAGCATAACCACTGACTACGTTCAACATTATGCCTTCAATTTCCAACTTCAAACTAGTCACCCTGTTTCATTCTTTTCACCTCTAAAACATTCCTCATGAGCTCTTCCTTCAGGATCATTCCTACCCCATTTCTCTTCCTATCACCATAGTGATAGGAAATAAAACAGTTTGTATCCCGCTCAAATACATGCTTTGCTATCCTTCCACCTGGTCTTCTGCACACACAGTATATCTACCTTCCTTCTCTCCATCATGTCTGCCAGCTCTCTACCTTTCCCTGTCATTGTGCCAACGTTAAGAGTCCCTATTCTCAGGACTATACTTCTGCCTTTCCTCTTCTCTGTCTATGAATCCTTCTGCTTCCTCTCCTTCTTCAACCAACAGTAGTCCAATTTCTGCCAGCTCCCTGTAGGTCAACAGCACTGGTGGCGGTCATTGCTAACCCGGGCCTTGACTGATCCGGTATGGAATTAACATCGATGATTTGCATATTTAAATTTGGTATGTTTTTACGCCGGATGCTCTTCCTGATGCAACCTTCTCTATTTATCTGGGTTTGGGACTGGGACAGAAGTCACTGGCTTGCAACCCCTGTGGCTAGATTGCCCTCAATGCTGACATATCGGTCTAAATTCTATCCCATTTCAAAAAAGGGCTTTTGTCCTTACATCCAAGCATAACATTACAAATTTACAAATATTTACCTTGCTGACAAGTACATCAGTTGCTTCAAAATGTCGACCATACATTTTCGGTGCTTCACCAGGAATTGGTTCTATTTTTACACAGACTTCTTGACCTTTTTTTGCAACATCAACTTGTTTATGATTTATTTCAATACTTGTAATTATTCCAATATCAATGAACTGTAATAAAATGATTTTTGTTAGCACTAAATTTACAGAACAAGGGCATAAGCAAAATAAATATTCAAAATACAACTAGATTTTTAACAATAATATCTCTATATAAAATCTGAAGAAAAGTGTGGGAGTCTTTTGTCAAACTATGTTAGGTAGTACTGTACATATGTGATATAGTATAAAATGAAAGTTTGAGACTAGGGACCAATTATCTCTATAATAAACACCTAAGAAAACCTTGGGAAAGCAGCTTTGCATGCTGTTATTTATTTCAAAAATGTTTTGTCAAATTTAAGATTTCAAACTTGAAAAATAGATCCATAGATAAAATCAATATTCCAGAAGTTACGATAAAGAACATTTCATCAAAGAATCCAAGTTTCTAATCTATGCAACTTAACCTGCAACACAGATGGTTGATTTTATATATATATATTATCTATCTACCTATTATCAAAATATATTAAAATAAATTTTTTAATTATCCAAAAACTCTTCTTTTTAAAAAGATAAATATTTTTAAAGATACAAAATACTTACATTTTTACTAGGTACACAGATTGGAGTTCCTTGCTTTACCTGACCTGCATCTACAAGGACTCCCATCACTATGGGATCACGAGAATTAAAAATAAATTGAGAAAGTATCTTCATTTTACAAGGGAATACTGCTATATGCCTGGGAGGGAAGGGGAGAGAAAGATGGTAAAGAACTGTTTAAATATGGTCTGAAAAGAAAACTACATGCACAAAAATCTATTTTTATTCACAAGTACTTCTGATAAATCTAGACTAAAAATAATTTAAATCCATAATGCCATATCAACTTCAGCAATTCCTAAATCAAATAAAACTCCTAGAACTGTAAATATTTAATAATAAATAAACTGATTGTAATGCTACAATGAGCGTGTAATTATTTGGCAAGCTTTCCTCAGTAATCATAAAGCACTGTTACCCAGATTTTATATCTCCATGTGATGCAGGTTAGAATTCTGAAACATTTAGCAGTCTATTAATTATAATTTGTTTGGTCATGAATTGCCTGTTTTTATCAAGCAGTAAAGAATATTAAATCATAAAAATGATACAATGTATCACAAAAGACTGCCCATCACTACCAACTATGGTATCATTCTGTCACAAGTAGTGACAGTCACTACTTGTCACATTTAGTTTAGCAGTTTCCTTAGTCCAACAAAATAAATCTATGAACACAAGCAAGGTTCTATGTACTGGTAGTCATCATTTAACAATCACAATTAGGACTACCAACTCCATCACTAAACGAAGCAGTTGCTAAGTGGGAATGTGATCACAACTGTGCTTTCCTTTTTCTCACTTCCCTGCCTTTTGGAATGTTGATGCCAACATTGGGATAATTAGCAAGAAGGAAATTAATATTTCTTTTTACATTCACTGGAGACCTATGTCTATATAGGTAGTCCTCAACTTACGATCACAATTGAGCCCAAAATTACTGTTGACAAGTTTCCCCCCTTTTACGACCTTTCTCACCACAATTAAATGAATCACTGCAGTTGTTAAGTTAGTAACACTAACTTAAATGAATCTGACATTGGAAGGGCACAGAAAGTTCTGCCATAATGCCCATCATTTAGAATGTTGTTAGACCAGAGATAATCTCTGACTATGCTGAATTTTTTTAAAACTCTTAAAAATCTCAATTTGGAGCCTGGGGTCCCAAGTATGTGTGAGAGTCTATCCCTTGGTTTCATTAATGGGAGTTTTTCATATGCTTACCTGTTATGTTTTTATATTTGTATATTTGTGTATTTTAACAACTGCTTCATTCAATGACTGAGATGCTAGTCCAAACTGTAGTAGTTAAGTGAGGGTGTCCTGTATGTTTTTACATTGACATTTTTCAATTGAAATGAGAATGAGAAACACTGAATCGATATTGTAGAATACTGGTCTTAAAAATAATTTTATAATTCACACACATGCACACACAATATTTGTATCTATATCTCAGTATGAGAATTTTACTTACTTGAATTCTTCTTGTTTCTGTTTTTTGTAGTCTTGCCTATATTTTGTGAAGGCATCAAATAAATGATATATAATTTCTGCACTAAAGATTCTAACCCCTAAACTATCAGCCATTTCCTGGGCCTCTCGTTCAATCCTCACATCAAATGCCAAGATCACTGCGTACCTTGAAAATAACAGTGATAATATTAGGGAGTTGCACATGAAGCCTCTTTAGAAATGCTAAAAACATTTTGAAGGAAATACTTACTGTGGATCATGCTCCAGCATGACTGATGCCTTCATAACATCCTTTTTATGCACAGGTCCTATATTAATTCCAGCATACTGTCAGGAGACAAAGGGGTGGGGGGAGTTTGCCATTAATATAAATTCTGCAAGTAATACCTAACAAAATAATGACCAAGAAAATAGAATCTTGGCTACTTACTGGCACTTCTGAAGTTTTCAGAAATTCAAGTAATGCTTCCAAAGATCCCAGGGTAGATGCTTGGACATAAACCCCCTTTTCTTCTAATTTTATGGCATTCAGTGTCTGCTTCAGTTCATGTATCAATTCATCCTTAAAATAAAAAAATGAAGCGTTTTAGAAAACCTGCTTTTGCTTGTCCAACACTGGAAGTGACATTATATACAACACAATTATAAACAATGCACATATCAGAGATATAGCTTCATATTTAGGAACATGCCATTGGAAACTCAAACTATGGTTTAGATTGACATAGCAGAGAACTCTACTACCCAAAATAACAAAAAATGCTTGTGGCCATGTTCCATTTGTAGCCTCAGAGGGTGGAGCCCCAAATTATTCCATGACAGTGATGCATTTGTGGAAGATTGGTGAGAGTTAAAGAAAAAAATAACTATTTTAAACCTTCCAGGAGCTAATTTTACTGGTTAAAATTCCCAAACTCTTTTTAATTTTAGCATAAAAATCAAATCCACAGCTTTTAAAAATGAAGAATGTTTACATTTCAGTTTGGTTTATTTCTGTCTTCTCAAAACACAAAGTATACTTAAATTATTATTAAATTTGATCCCATCTTTTTTAAAAATAATAATAAATCTCAAATCTTTTCTTTCTCCAGGGCACAATGAAAAGTTCAGTTCTGTGATAATCAGTTTTTTCCCTTCTTTAATTCCCCATTAAATGTTCCAGATTCTAAAACGTCAGCAATTATTGTAATTCAATCCTAATTTTACAGAACTGTTCAATTTTTTTAGCTAACATGTAATTTGAAACCTAGTAGCTTATCTAGATGGCACAGCTATATAACGTATATAACCTTATTTCAATTTACTTCCCAATGATTTGGTAACTATATGACAACAATCATTACATCTAATTAATCTCACATCTAAAAATTTAAAAGTCAACAGTTGAGAACTATTACTTTGCTTCAATTTCTTAAAAATCTGAAAAGTTCCTCATCACTGGAATTTCAAACAACTTATTCCTGATTGTTCTACTTCAGCACAATTGAGTCATTCATTCATACTGGGATATTCTGGCTGTTGAACCTCACTGAGATTCTGATCTGTGCCTTACTTTAAGAACTGGAATTTCATCTTCTTTATAGGCTACAAGCAGGGGCAACCCAGCCAATGTTTTCTCCAGGTCCTTGCCAAGAATCTTTACTCCTTGTGCAGCAATAACTTCTTTGTGTTTTTCATATTGATTCTACACAAACAAAAAGACAGTTATTTTTCTAGTTCTCCAATTTACCATCTTTGTTTTAATTATATTAAGAACTATCAAGAACCATCAAGACCTCTAAACATTTAATTCTATTCAATCGTTTGACAAGATGACAGATACACAATATATTTATTTAATGTGTATTCTACAATTAATGAAAATTGAAAGGAATTAATATGACAGAGCTGCTCAATGGCATTATCAAAAATGAGAGTTTCCATAAGAAGGCACTTCTTGAACAAAAATAACCATTAAATGTTCCAGTTTTTAAACTGAGTATTTTCACAAGAAGTGCTCTTATATCTAAATTCTAAGATAATACAATATAAAGGCTCTTAGGTTAGCTTCTACTGCACATCACCAGTATAATGTTCTTTTAGGACATAAGAGAAGCATTAGTTCACCTATAAAAATGTTCCAAAATTGATCAAATATTATGACAATAAATATTGTTCAATTAAACATTAATTTTAGAACATCCCTGCCAGCAAATCTTTAAATTATAGCAAAACAGAATCACAATAAAATGAGAAATAAATGACATACAACAGCTTCAACATTTCAAAAAATAAGACAATGACAAAAACTACTTGGAAGCTCCTTTTGAAGACTTTATCCTTTAAGAATCTGAATCTGTTATTTTTTGCTAATAGAAATTCAATGGCAAAGAGCATTAAGTAAGATTAAATACTTTCACCCTGTATGATTGGCCACAAAAACATTTCTCTAGCACTGCTGTCTTTCACAAATAGCACATTTCTTGAAAAGGGTCATTACTGCAAAAATAAGATTAATTTATCTGGAGGAAAAGAAGGGTATATGACCTAGTAACATCATTGAGCAATTTATACACCATTAATTAATTTCAGGAACCTTTTTTCATATGCTGCTTCCTTACCTTCACTCGTAATTCTTTCATGGGAGGTGGGAGCAAAAGGCCTCTTATTTGTGTTACTATGGGACCTTCTACTCCAGGGACAATAATGGTATCACTTTCCTTCAGCCTTCCATTAATCAAAATGACATCTATTGTCGTACCCATTCCAGGAAGTGCTTTGACCTAAAAGACACAGGATTATATGTCTTAAATGATATGCCTCAATCCAGTTTGTTAACTAAACAGCATATCAAAAGATTTGCTAGGTTAAACATTACCTCCATAACCTGTGCTCTCAGCTCTTCACAGTGTGCCAGTCTCTTATTTAACATTGTTTGTGTCAATTCAACAAGAAGAGCAATTAAACTTCCCATACCATCTCCTGTATGAGCAGAGGTAGGAACCAGAGAAACAAATGTGCGGGGATCCTTATTTTCGTAGTACAAGGCAGCATTCAAGCCCTAAAATAAGAAGCAGAGCATTACTAAAGGGTAGAGCAGGGAAAGGAGTAGCTTTATTCTGCCTAGTCAAAACAGAAACTAAAGATGGAAGATGGAAAAATGGAATGCCTTATTTAATACCCAGTGCTTTTTTATTCAAGTCATTCATCAGAATAAGAGTCTTCTATTTCAGTGGTAAAAATGTTTGATGACTCTGTGACTCAAAAGATCCCATAGTGAGGCAGACTATAGAGCACCAGATGATTTTACAGATTATTTAAGCCTAAATCTTGTAAAATTTTCACAGCAAAGTAGCACCTTGAATTTGACTAAGACAATTACTGTTAATTAGTACAGGTATTTCAACAGAGGTAATATGACACCTTTAAGAAGTGCTGCTTCTTAGAGTGATTCATGCTGTCATATTGTATTCCAGACCTGCTCTAATTTCTATATCATCTTCAAGGGTTGCCCTTTGAATAGTTGTTGTCTAAGTTACCAAGGCACATGACATCAATATTAATAAGAGTACTGGAAAATTATAATCAGAGTACTGATTACTGTAAGTATCAAATGTAGATAAGATTCTTCCCAACAGCTTGATACAATTAAATAGACAAGTAACAGACAAGATGGAATTTTAAATTTAAATCTGAAATAGACCTTATATAAACAATATTTCTCACAGTATAACAATATTTCCCTCTTTCTCCTCAAAAATACAATAGTCAATAGTACAAAAGTATTGACAAATCCACTATTACTGTAGTTTTCAGTGTAATTTGCACTCCCCCCCCAAAAAAAAGTGGGTGAAAATGTCTGTGCATCTTATATAGTGAATGTTGCCGAAGCCCCGCCCACCTGTTGGCAGTATTTTTGCCTCCGCACAACCCACAAACCCTCAAAAACACAGAAGTTATTGAGGGTTCTTTGGGCCCATTTTCGGGGCTTTTTTGGCCCATTTTTGGGGCCCTTTTTGGTTTGTTTTTGAGGCTTTTTTCTGCCTGTTCAAGGCTTATTTTGGCCCATTTTGAGGCTTTTTTTAAAGCCGATTTTGAGGCTTTTTTGGGTCTGTATCAGGGCTTTTTTGGCCCATTTTGGGGGCTTTTTTGGAAAAACAAGCCGAAAAAAGCCTCAAAAACAGGCCAAAAAAACCTTCAAAAACAAGCTGAAAAAGGCCCCAAAAGTGAGCCAAAAAAGCCTCAAAAATTCAAATTCAATTCAAATTCAAACCTTTATTGTCAATGTACAACATGTGTGCAGTGAAATTGAATGAGCCTCCATTGGTACAATCACACCAAACACAGAAACACAGAATAATTCAAACACAGAATACATCTCTTATAAACAAAATGGTCGAAAAAAGCCTTAAGAACAGGTCAAAAAAAGCCCGAAAACAGGCCAAAAAAAAAAAAGGCCTGAAAAAAGGCCCCAAAATGGGGCATGCGGAGGCCAAATTATTTTTTCTTGTTGCTTTCCTCTTCTAAATCTAAGTGCATCTTATACATAGGTGCATCTTATACACCAAAAAATACTATACTTCACCATGTCTCTTCCCAGCAGAGATCATTCATTGGACAAGTAAGGATACCTCCCTATCAAATTCAGGTCTGAAAGCTGAATTGGAAAGGATTTTGATAAATGAACCACAGTGCCACTGTCTTCATCAGATTTGTTAAATCACTATAAGGTACCAATCTATAATTGTAAATTCTCCTGTCTAAGCCTGACTTCTTAGATTCAGCCAACTGTTCCTATGTATGCCTCATCTGTTCTCACTTTCCTTCTTTCTATCAACCATTTGATTGTAATTTTATTTGATCACAGATGGTTAATGTGCTTGGGTTAGTTTTATCTACAAGAACTATAGGGTGCAAAGCATACTCAAGATGATTAACATTTTTTAATGAAATTGATACTCACCTGCTGGGCAAATTCTACTATGATGGCCTTAGCACGTTCCTCAAATTCATCCTTTGTGTTTTTTTTCTGTTTCTTCAAAGTGACAGCTACATCTGTATCCGGACTCTTTTTCCAGTCATACAATCTATCAATCTAAAGAAGACAGAATTCACCACTATTTAATACTGCATTATTCAGGCAGATCTATGTAGTAAATAATGCTCTTTGTATGTATGGAAACAAACAAGGAAATAAACTATATGGTAATCAACATGTTCATACTTTGGATCTTCATTTAAACATATTCTCTTACGTTGCATAGTCCCCTATTCTTTCACTGAAATAAGTTGATTTTTCCAAACAACTGAATGGTAATGTGAAACAACTGAATGCTAAAGTCCTTCTTGCAGGAGAAATTTGAAGACTGTTTCTACACCAGAGCTTCAAATATAGTTATTGGCCTTTTGTGCAAATGGTCCTTAAGAACCAATCATTTAAAGTTTTAATTCCACTGAATTAAATCCACTTGCATCAACATAAATATTTGCCATTCTTCTCATTCTTAAACTCATTCTTCATTCTTCTCAACTTCTCATTCTTAAAGGTTCTGAAATGATGTGGGTATAAAGAATAACAGAGTTGGAAGAGACCTTGGAGGTCTTCTAGTCCAACCCCCTGCTTAGGTCGGAAACCCTACACCATTTCAGACAAAGGGAGAGAACCATTTCTTTGCAAAAAGCATTTAAGCTGATATTCATTTTAGTACAATCCAATATTAATCTTTCATATGCAGAAGACTACACTACAAATTCAATTCCATCCACTCTTTCAAAAGGGACAAAATATTTATAGCTACATTCACCTAATTTATTAAATGCTAATAAATTATTTTATTTTCAGATAAATATAAATACAGTAAACCCTTGATTTGATTCAGTTTCTGTGCATGAGGAAAGAATACAATCTGGATTGTCCACCTCTAGTCTAATACTTCAACCACTACAGTTATTTTGATATGTATTGATTATGGATGTGTGATGCACAACAAAGGAGATAACTGCATCCATATTTTGCTTATAGACTTCTCAAGAAAATCCAGCTGTGTTGGGGTAGGAACAAGGCATTGGGCTACATAAGCATTTAAATACAAAAGGGCTTTTCTTAAGAAAGAAAACAACTGGTTTCTTACACTGTGCTAAATTATGCTTTAACGGTGATTAAAGGGTCACAATAAATGAGTTCACACATCTCTAATCAATGCTTTACAGACAAAATAGCATAGTTCATGCAACATACAAAGCCAAAATAAAATACCTCATAGAATACAAACCCATTCAATTAAAAGGAACCTTACCTTATTAAGTGCAACTATAAAGGGACATTTTTTGGATTTCAGCAGGTTTATAGATTCAATTGTCTGAGGTTCCAAACCATGCATGATATCTACTACAAGAATTGCAATATCACATAGTGAGCTTCCACGATTTCTAAGATTGCTGCAAATTAAAAGGATATTGTCAACATATATAACAAAAAAATCATTACCTTTAGGTTACCAAAGAATAAATAATGCTTATTCTTAACACAAATTATATTAAGTAGAAAGATTATAATACCTACACATAATAGGTATGAGACAGCACACCACTTAAAATACATAATTAATTTCTGCTTCTGCAACTGTTTTTAACATTATATATTAGAAAATGTAACCCCAAAATGATATAAATAATCAGTTGTTACCTAAAAGACTCGTGTCCTGGAGTATCAATGATAAGCATTCCTGGAATCTTGACTGTCTCTCTGTCAAACTATCATTGCAAAATATTAATTAACTAGATATTTAGGCAAACTAAATTTTTATAACAGTTTCATACTTGATGACATTTATTGCAAATATGCAATCCCAATCCCATTTGAAAGTACATTAATATTTTAACTATTAATATACAAGTTAACAATCGAGTAACTTTCAATTATTAGATGTGAGTATTTTTAAGATCATAGATTAAGATGTTTTTATTGCTAAGTGCAGCAACAAAATTATTGTGAGCTCCATCTTTGTTGACATTTGAAAAATTATAAATGAATAATACAATAGACATAAAAACCTCCATAAGGTAAGTAATTCAATTCTATGTAAGTTATAAGGAACGCCAATATTGCATCTACACTATATTGTATTTATGCAAATGCAGAATATTTCTGGTCAAGCAAAATAGTCCTCGGAACATGGAACAAATAAACAGAAACCTAAAAGTATCCAGTGTCAACACTGATAATGATCACAGGCCAAGTTAATACTATTATGTGAAATGCACATAAAGGGCTAAAAGGCTCCTACTTACAGTTTTTACCATCTTTGCTTGTTCATTAATGGCTTCAAGAGGAACATTAGTTGCCCCAATCTGCTGAGTGATGCCACCTGCCTCACTGTCTTGCACATGAGTATGACGAAGCTGTGTGAAATATACTAGAATTATTATTATATAGTATGAAACAGTTCTCAACTACTGCAAGTGTTTAGTTTAAGTAAAAGTCAAGGGTTTGTTTGCTAGCTAGTGCTATACCTGGGCTTACCTTATCAAGGATTTTTGTTTTTCCTGTGTCTACATGCCCCAGCACACAGATAACAGGTGCTCGTAATTTCTCAGTATTTGCATTTTTATTATTTTCAATTCGACGTTTCTAAAATTAAAAACTGAGAGTAAGTTTTACTCATCCGTTAACAATAAAGAACAAACTGAAATGCAAATAAGTCAGATTTGAGGATTCAAATATCTTCAAGACCAATGCAATATCCCCAGTGTTTATTAGTTTTCTTTTTAAAATAAACTCAAGAGTTATAGGCTAGTTGACATCATAACCAGATATTTATATTTAGTTACATACTATAATTCTGTATCAAACGGGAATAATTCTGGCTGAAATTCAGAGCCCTCTCCAGTCCAGGGGGGAAAGGCAAAAATGCTTTTTGTGAAAATGTTTAACTAAATACCTCAATTCGACGTTTAGCTTTGTCATATGAACGTTCTTCTTTAGTGCGATCATCATCCGAATCAGACTCTGAATCTGAACTTATTTCTTTGTTTAGCTTTTTTTCTAGAGGTTGTTTTGCAGCAGCTTGTGTATCTGATTCTTTTTCATCTGAAGTTTTCTCTTCTTCGCTTCCTTCACTTTCTCCTTCTTCATACTCTTCACTCTCTTCCATATCCTCATCTTCATCTTCATCCTCATCTTCATCATCTTCATTTTGTTCTTTGACTTCAATATGGACAGTTTTTCTCTCTGATGAAAAAATACAAGTTACTTAATATGATTCTAATTTGGCTCACCCAACTCTGCCTTACCCAGGTATTTATAGGTAATGCTGCATATCACTGAGAATTCTTTTGAGGTTTGCAACAATATTAAAATATGTAATAAATAGATACAATGCAGATTCATTTTCCTTGACCTGCAACATATGCAAAGGGGCAACAGTGCATCAAAAATTCAAGAGACAGCTTATTCTCTTCTCAGTTATGTTCCCACTACAGAAGATCTTGTTGAGAACAAAAACGTAGCCCTTCTGTAAATATTATAACCAGCCCTTCTCACATAGTTGGACAGCTAGATAATTTTTACAAATTATTAAACAGCTAAATATTAACAGAAAAACAAGCAACACATAAACAAAGTGAAGCAAAGTGCATTGAAGTTTAAAATATATATTCAGTTTGAAATACCCTTTTAATCTTTTTACACTACTTGCTTATTTTCTCTTACTAGAAAAAAAAACAACCAAGACTTTAATGAAAACAAACAAGTGTCACAATGCTTGTAATATTCTGTTCCTTTTTCAAAAAAAATTACCTTTTTCTCTTTCTTCATCACTGGCCATAGCTTCCCAGTCATCTAATCCTCCTTCTTCAGGTTCTTTCTCTTTTTCTTCTGAAACTAAACAATAATAGATTTTCTATGCAACAAAGTTTACTTCATATCTTATTAGGCATTAAACTAATTTCTTATTGGCTGAATGTACACATTTGAACATTTTTCACAAAGATGACAGAGTAGCCTCACACATAGATTAATTTAAGGAAATTAAATTACGGTTCCTCACAAAGAGCTGATTATGATATAGATCAGTGATAGCGAACCTTTTAGAGACCGAGTGCCCAAATGGCAACCCAAAACCTACTTATTTATCGAGAAGTGCCAATACGGAAATTTAACCTGAACAATGAGGTTTTAATTTAGAAAAAACAACTCATACATGATTAACGACTTTTCTCTGGGGAAAAAAAAAAAGCCACAATAACAGAGTTTTCAATGAATCAAACAACTTTTTATTGAAAAAGTTTTTCTCTCTTTTTCCTATCCATCCCTCTCTCCCCTTCTCTCTCTCTAACATCTCATCTTATGAGATGTTATGTATTTTGGGTGAGGGATGGGCTCATTGAAAGCAACAGGAGGAGGAAAACCTTTAAAAGGAGACCCGAGTTGCTGCTGTGCTGGATGCATTCGTTCAGTGTCCATTCCAAACTTACAGCCCACGCCACATCTCATAGTAAAATTGTAAATTGTTCCCAGCCTAAAAATCACCAAAGCAATGCTATTTTTTTTCTGCTCTCGGTAGCCACCAAGAGATGTCAACTTTACTGCCAGTCCAAAGAGACCGGAGACATTGCTTACATGAAACAACTGACCCACGACGGGACGCGCTGTTCATACAAAGACCCCTTCAGTATATGCGTCCGTGGGGAATGTGTGGTAAGTGATCGTCATTCTATAAACTTTGGTTGTTCCAGCTGGGTCCAGAAAATCTGACAAAAACTCCTAAGATGTAACGTAGAAAATATTCAGTTAGCAAGGACAGTTTTGGAAAATGAGGGCAAAACGTTTCTTAACCGAAAGCTAAAATGGCCACGGCAAAAATAGAAGCCAGGTACAGGTAGGCCCTTGAACTTACATCCATTCGTTTAGTGACCATTCGAAGTTGAAAAACCGACAGTATTGGAGCACCCACAACTTCCAGAGGCCAACAGTAATAAAGATGAATCCGATGCTATGCACCTTCTTTGACCCAGAGTTTTGGGCTAAGATAATGAATAGCATCAGGAACGGGTACATTTCCGTGTGGTGGTGCAGTGGTTCGACTGGTTTTGCGGCTGGGTAGCTGTCTTGATTTTGAACTCGCCTCCGAGGTTGTTGGTGGGGTTTTTTTTGGGGGGGGGGTGTACTATGGGGGGGTTAGTGGAATCACCCGTGGCAGCCGGA